>SNQJ01S0002219.1:446230-492562 GCA_010110895.2 Picea sitchensis
CCTCCACCGTTTTGGGGCTGGGCCATAACCCCGTAAACTTCCCGATGAGGGCCCTTTCTGCCAGAAAGAGGGCAAGGTTGCAAGGCTCCTCTGGAGAAAGCTCCAGAGAAGGGATCTCCTCCATCTTCTTAACAAACTTAGACAGAGGAGAAAGCTTGGATTTAGCTCCTGTCGAGCGGGCTAACTCTTTAAAAGCTTCCAACGGATCTTCCTCGTTCTCGGCAGTCGGATTTGAAGCCATCTTGGCAGGACGACGACCACCAGGACTACCACTGTTCCGGATCGCGAGCGCGTAGGAGGGACGCACTGGAAACACCGAATCACGCCCTGTATGCTGAGAGAGCGATGGGAACCTGGATCGGCAGCTACTAACGAAGCCAGCGTACCTGCAAACAAAGATTCAGAGCGGTGGCGGCTAGGGTTTGGGCCCTAGCCGCTTTGGCGTTTCGTCTCGTTCCATCCTCACCAGAGAGCCCTTCCCCAATAAATATTGAGACTTACATGATCCTTGATGGCAATTACTTAAATCAATTATTGTTGAATTGTGCAGGTTTTTTTGACATATTAGAATTCAAGATGTAGATGGAACGATCTCATCTGAAGCCAATACAATACATGAGACTCGAAAATTGCAAACAATTTAAACAAAAACCTACCAAAATGTGTTTGCATTTGATAGAATGAATGAATATTGTTTTTGTTCAATTTGCATAGAGGACACACAATCCATAGAGATTTGTGAAAACGAAATTGACAAATATGTTAAAGCTTGGAAACTTTACATAAATTAATACAAAGGAGAAAATGCCACTTGCAAACTCAGAGGAGATGGAATTAAATGACACTACAGTGACAATTGATGGTAATAGAGTTTTCAATCTTGTTACAGAAGGTGAAATGTTACAATTGTTCAATTTTTTTAATTTTTTTTTATGTTTAAACAATGTAGACACACTATATAGAATTGTGTATGTTGATAAAGAGTTGCTTGTTGGCACATGCCCTTATTTGAAGGAGATGTTTTTGTTGTGGTTGCACTTGTAGACAACAATGAAAACGTTAAATATTATTTGATGCGGTGCACAGAAAGAAAGATGAAGTTATTGGAGAAAGAAAGATGAAGTTATTGGAGGATTATGATAACAAAGGTTTTATAAATGAAAGATGATCTATTGTACTGAAAGACTATTTTTTTCAAGAAACCCATCAAACCGAAAGTCATGTTCACTTTCAAGACTATCAGTCGAATGCCATAAACTATCAATAAAGTTAATAAAGGTTCAATCAAAGAAAAAATTGAAAGTTAGAAAATGAAAAATGATAAAAACCGATCATGAACGAATAATTGAAGATGACATATCATTACGATGTTTTTAAACAAAATTTCAGATGTTTTTTTTGTATCAATTATATGTATATGGATATGTAAGATTCCATCTTGTTTGATTTACTTTTGTGGTCCATTTGAATAAGGTGATTTCTAATTAATTGTTGTACTATTTCAAACAATTTTGCACATAAAACTAGATCTCAATTGGTTGTCAATTATAAAATATTTGGGTCTCCATATGTCGTTCGGACCACTTAAGGGATGAGATAATATGATCTGGATTTTTTAGTTATGCCTCAAATAACTAGATAGACTTTGGACATTGTTGTGCATTAGATAATATGATCTAGATTTTTTAGTTATGCCTCGAATAACTAGATAGACATTGGACATTGTTGTGCATTTGGTGGCTTCCCGTGACTTCTTTAGGTCTTCCAATGTAGTATTGATATCATTTTTTTTTGCTTGAAGAATTGCCCCCCACAACTCATTATAGGTAGGGCACTTATACCTTGGGCCAACAATAACAACAACATCAAACCTTGACTAGAAGAATGAATTGGTTTTTGTAATGCTCAAAGGTATGTCATTCTAGAAATGACACATCCTCGCAAACCTGTTTGCTTCTTGATTCTCCTTTCTTTTTATCATTGATCGGATGTAAGGTTGTGCCCCATCTTCCTTTCTTGGAATAAAGAAAGGTGAGGTCCTCACAGAAGGTGAACACATGGAGTCTCTTTCACTACCCTCAATCCTAGATATGCCTATGGTTCTTGAGGATCTAGACACTCCACCAACGACAGGTTGAACTTTGAGAATGGATGCCTCTTCCTTCTTTTTATCCTTTTCATAAATAGCTTCATGGGCAATTCACATATCCAGGGATAACTTATTATAAACCGCTACTTCCTTCCCTGTGATTCTAGTAGGGTGGTATTTTCGTCTTTATCCCCAACCGTTGCAAAGACAAATGAGTCAAAAATTAAAAAATCACTTTATGAGGTTTTAATCGTCGCTTTATGATTTTTTAGGTCGTGGCATGATTTTTCCCTCTATTGTTACACCTCATATTGTATGAGGTTCCACATTGTGATTTTCATCCCAATGATGTAGAATCGTTGTTGGTTTCTTGGAGCATTAGATTGACTTTGGGGGATTCATCTTCATGGAACCCCTTCTCTTCATGGTATTGGATCATTTGATGGAGGTTTTTGGTTTGGGGGAGTTTGAGAGTTTTGCTTCTCCATGATTAGATGGTTGTGCTTGTTGCTTGGTGGTCTTCTCACATGTGCTTGCCTTGTTGATCATCCTTTGGTTACACTTTTGATGGATGTGGAGCATACTATTTCATTATGGTAGTTTGGTATATATGCTTATCTTGGACATGAATGATGGTTCTAGGCCCCCAAGGGGTTAGATGATGATGTTAGGAGGTAGATTTTTCATGATGTTTCTTAGTAACTTGGTATGTTGATGTACTATGTTGGTGTCACTAGGATGGGGTGTTCTAGATGGTCCTCACGTGTTAGATGTGTGACGGGGGACACACTTGATGATTTGATGGGGTTAGCATTTCTTTATATCCTCTTCTGTTATGATGTTGCTATGGTGGGATGATTCAAGTTGCCTTTGTGGGCTTTCCCCAAGCGATTTAACTTTATGATGTAACATTTGCTAGACATCACTTAGGAAGTAATGTGTTTCATGATGTTAGTACCCTCATTAATATGTTATTTCATAAGATTGAATTAGAAAGGGGGGATACTACATATTATTTAACGATGATCTAACCTTTTCCTAAGGTTGGAGGATGGTTTTTGATGTAATAATCCCTTGGTGGTGGTGCACCTTAGCTTGGGATTTTTGTTTTGTTGTTATCATGGCGGGGTTTTGCAAGGGAGACCATCGTTTATTTATGTGTTACAACACTTTATTGGAGTGCACCCCTCATTGACAGACATGTTCAGGGTGATTTAATTAGTTGGTGGCTATTGGAAGGAGACTATGGCTTTATTTCAACATTAACCTTTGTGAACACATGTTGAGGTTGATTTAACTGTTCGATGGTTAAATTAATCTACTTTATCCATATTAAAGTTAATTGCCTGGGCACCCTCACCTCTTTGACTTGTCATGTGTATTATTTTATCGGAGGTGGTTATGGAGGGCTTTTATTGGGAAGCATGTGATAGACACTTCTTGGAGGGCGTGCTTATGGAGACACTTCTTGCTATTCTTGGAGATATATTTTATCATTTCATGGAGTTTTGGCATGGTCAAAACCCTAATTCATTCTTATCTCCTTGTATTTGTCTTGTGGAGATGGTCCACTTGCTATTTTGGGTTTGAGTACTTCATTTCTTGTGGAGCACTCTATCTACTTGGCATCTTGCACATTCATCCATGGAGTTGGTTGCCTTGGGGTTCGCACATGTGGATTGGTTACATGCGTCTTGTGGACCACTTGCTATTTTTGGAGGTGGCTTTAAGAGCATTCTTCTAGAAGGAATATTTTATCGTTTTATCTCTCATGCACCTTGGAGGGTGCACTTTGTGATCTACTACTCTATTTACTTGGCATCTTGCACATTCTTCCATTGAGTTGGTTGCCTTGGGATTCACACGTAGATTGGTTACATGCATCTTGTGGACTACTTTCTATTTTTGGAGGTGGGTTTTGGAGCATTCTTCTAGAAGGAACATTTTATTGTTTTATCTCTCATACACCTTGGAGGGTGCACTTTGTGAGCTCTTCTAGATGGACCCTTGAGCACATCCTCCTAGGTTCGACATTATTTTATTATGTTTTGCATGCATCCATCTTATAGGACGAATTTCATGTGGAAATTTTGCATGTTGACCTAGTTCTCATGCCTATTTTCAATTCTAGACTTTTGACGTAACTTTTTTTCTATTTTTGGAGGGTGAGTTGTCCTTGAGAGGGTTGTGTCCACATGTGGGGACATTGTCATCCATGGATTGAGGAGGAGAGATCTAACTACTCCATTATTATATTATTTCTTTGAAGTGTCATGGAGTTAGTCGGCAAATAAAGATTATTTTATTGTATGAGAGAAAAGACTCACTCTATAAAGATGAATTTTCTCTCCATTGTAATGGTTGTTGGGAATTCGGGGATTGAGGAGCTCTCCCCTTTGACTACATTGTACATCATTTTGGCAAGTTTAATGGAAGATTGGAGGTATCATTTTATCATATGCGAGGCTTAATTTTTGTATGCCTTTAATGTTGTTGGATAATTGTAGAAACCTCTTGGAAAGAATGTTTTATGAAGACCTTGTAATGGAATATTTGTCATTTGGATAGGAGTAATGTGAGGAGGATATCTCTCTCTCTCTCTCTCATTTCCTTTTGTTGTTATATTTCTGCATATATTAATTCTTTACCTATCAAACAAATGGTTGTTGTAATTTATATATCATTGTAGGGAAACACCTTCATCAACTTGTTCAAGAGGTGGCACTGATAGGGCTCTCCAAGTATTATTTCTATTGTTATTTCCAGAACTATTAAGGCTGATTGTGGCATACTATTTGCATCCCTTTCTTCCTTAATTAGTCACAAAAACAACCCTCTTAGATCCATGCCTTTTTGACTCCATTTTGCCTAAGCTTTGGTAGGCACCAGTCTTGGGGTTTTCCATCACCATTCATATTTTCACAACTTATAGAACCACATGTTTTGTTAAGGCTTTCTCTTCAAGCATCACGTAGAGCCCCCACTCTATAGCCTTAACAATCCTATGTTTAGCAAAGACCCCCTTGAGTTGGAGAAGAAACAACCAAAAGATAGAGGAAGAGCTACTAAGGTAACATTGGATGATTGCCCTAAATTGCTCAAAACTAGCCCCTTGATGCTTGGAACTTTCCATCAGTTTGGGGTGCTAGATTTTGTTGTAACACCTATAAATTGTGATTTTTTCTCAACATTGTGATGTCGTATTTTTTTTGAAAACTGTGTGATTTTTTGTAGGTGATTTATCATTTTGGGTTTAGACTCACAATGTTTTGCGATGTGGCTGATTTTTTGGTGAAGTTTTCAACTATGATTGTGACAGTAAGATACTTGGTAGGGTATACAAAAGGTTTATTCTTTTGTGATATTGATATAACAAAATTGTGCGTGCTTTCAAAATCCATCATGTTGATACATCCTTCTTGTTTGTGGGTCCTTTTGAGTTTTAGGGTCCCAGGCTCCATTTTTTCTTATTATTACATCGAGCAATATCCTAGGTTTTTCATTCCTGGAGTCCTTGATTTTGTCAGCACTTCTTATTTATGGTGGTGTTTATTTCATTGTAGGTGTTTTCATGTCTTCTTTTGGACCTAAAGATTCCTATTGGAGCAACAAATCTTCCTTCTTTTGAGGTTGCCTAGTGCATGTGATTATAGCTAATAATATTTCAATGGTTGTTTAGCATGTCTTCTTCATCGAAAGCCTCTAATTCTTTTCCATCTAAGATCTTGTATTGATATCATTGTTTTGATATGGATTGGTGATCAGATGAGAATTTTTTATATACATTTGCTATAGTTATTGTTCTTATCTATGAATCTTGAGTTCCAATGTTTATTGTCATCACTTTGATGTGGTGTAATGAATGAAGTCTTTTCTTAATTTGGAAAGTGGCATTGATTTGTGTAGTTTTGCTTGTTATGGTTATAGTAGGATTGACATTACATGTTTAGCCTCTTTTGTTAATCTCATTGTACCTTGGTTGCTAGTTCATTAGTTTATTTTTGTCAAACTTTGCTTTTTTTCTCACACCATCTAGAGAGATAGTATTATGCGTCTTTATCTCTTTTCTTATGTATTGTTATAGTCCAAATTTGTAGAACTGTTTCAATTGTTTTTGTGTTAAACCTAGTACTTATGTTGCTAGAATTTCCCATTCATGGGTATACTCATCAACATCACCCCTCCAACGCTAGTCACTTTTGCGAACATTTTTTTTCCTTCAATATTTTGAAATCTTTTAAAGAAATCATTTTTAAATGTGTCCTAGTGAAAGGAGACATTGATAATTCAGGAAAGAATAAATGCCGTGTATCTTGTAATTGTGTTTCTCTCAGTGATCCTACCTATGCTATTGCTATCTCTAGTAAATTGAAAATAAACCTAATAATATCTCAAAACTTAACATGGTATTGGAGCTAAGCTGAAGAGAGCACCTTTCACTGGATAAGCAAACCAGGAAAGCAGAACCAATACTAGAAGTACCATTCCAGATTTTCGCAGGCCCAGTTTGAAGGGGCAAAATTTGGATTTTCTGAAATCTGATTGCACCATGCTACTCGCCTCAACCAAGCGCACCTCCTGGTAAGCTTAGATTTAAATTCTAAGCATTTTCAATTTTTGGTCATTTTCCCAGCTCCAGGTCAAGATGTCTGCAAGCACTATAAGCTTGTTGACAAGCTACAAGGTGTGGACAATTTCCGTGCCTGGAAGTATAGGATTGCACTCATTCTTGAAGAGAATGACCTAGCAAGATTCATTAAAGATGTACCAAAACCTACCGATTGTGCAACTAAAGAAAAACACCAAAATGACACGATTAGGGCCAAAATAATCATTGCAGACTTTATTAAAAATCACTTGATCCCTCAAGTGGTTTCAAAGAAAACTCCAAAAGAAATGTTTGATGCTCTAACCAGAAAGAACATCAATCGTAAGATGAATCTAAGAACTTAACTCAAAAGTACAAGGATGCAAAAAGGAGAAACAGTTCATGAATATTTTTCTAGAATACCACAATTCAAGGAACAATTAAAAACAATTGTTGATACTCTAGATGAAGATGAACTCATAACGACATCTCTTAATGGTCTCACAAGACCTTGGGATGCGTTCATCCAAACCATTTGTGCCAGAAAGGAGGAACTACTTTTTGCCAGTCCGTGGGAAGAATGTATTCAAGAAGCAAGAGTAGCTAACCGAGAAGCAGTACTATCAAGAGATGAAGATCAAGCCCTAACTGCTCATACTAAAGGAGGAAGGAAGAGGTCTCACTTCCAGAAGGAAACTCATCAACATAAGGAGTCTCACTTCCCAAATAAATTCATCCATAAATAATCTCACCTTCCAAGGAGATTCCAAAAGTTTCAGAAAGGTCAAAGAAGAGAAAAGAATTTCTCATCCTACCAATGTTACCATTGTGACAAGATGGGACACATTGCTAAGAATTGTCCAGCTAGAAGAAAAGAATACAAGAAGAGAAACAAAAGACACCATGCCCATACAATTGAAGATAAAGAGCCACTCACAAAGATGATAAAAGAACAGATTGAAGTCTATGTCTTAATCTTTGACCTCTCAGGATCAGTGTCACCTGGTGAGGACACTTGGCTCATAAATAGTGGTGCTTCCAAGCACATGACAGGTCAAAGAGACATTCTCTCTAGCCTTATAGAAAATAACTTTCCCTAGAAAGTTACACTTGAAGATGATTGCCAGTACCCAATCAAAGGAGTAGGAGAGTCAAATTACAAACTTGATTCAGGGACCCCAATGAAGATGAAGGATGTACTATATGTACCAGGCTTGACAAAGAACTTACTTTCAAGTTTCTATCTCAGCTTTAGATAAGAAAGGCTTCAAAGTTGTTTTCATAGATGGAGAAGTTCTTATGTGGCCTAAAGGAAAAACCATAAAAGATGCAATTGTTATTGGAACAAAAGGTTGCTTGTATAAGCTAAAAGGTTACTTAGAAGCAACCTTGACTCATTCCATTGAGAGTCCATGTGAACTTTGGCATAGAAGACTAGCTCACATCAACTACAAGGAATTACCATATGTAAGCAAGGCAATCACAGGTGTACCCGAATTCAAGGTTGATCATGAAGGTGTGTGCAATGGATGTGCACAAGGAAAGAACATCAAGAACCCTTTCCCGAAGAGCGATAGTAAAGCAGAAGGAGTCTTAGAGGGCCAATGCCATCAACCTCCATTAGTGGGTATGTATACTATGTATCATTTATTGATGACTATTCTTGCAAGACTTGGGTGTACTTCTTAAAGTCAAAAGATGAAGTGTTTAGAAAATTCAAGGAATTCAAAGCCCTGATAGAGAATCTCTTTGAAAGAAAGATCAAGACACTCAGATCAGATAATGGAGGAGAATACACCTAAAAAAAGTTTGTAAATTTTTCTAAAGATGCTGGGATCAAGAGGGAGCTTACCATTCCCTACAATCCTCAACAAAATGGTGTAGCAGAAAGAAAGTACATAACTATAATGGAAGCAGTGAAGACTATGATCCACGATCAAGATCTTCCAATGCACTTATGGGTAGAAGCAACAAGAACAACAATATATGTACATAATAGATTATACCATAGTGCTCTTGGGTTCAAAACCCCTGAAGAGATGTTCTTCGTAAAGAAGCCAGAAGTAATCCATCTCAAGATATTTGGTTGTCCAGTATTTGTACACATTCCAAAAGAGGAGAACCAAGCTGGACCCTTCAGGAAAGAAGGGAATATTTGTTGGATACAGTGAGGTCTCAAAGGCCTTCAGAATTTATATACCAGGTTAATCATATTGAGATGCCAGCCTCGTGCTGAAGATTTCCAGCTTCGTGCCGATGTTGTTGAGATGCCAGCTTTGTGCTGAAGATTTCTAGCTTTGTGCTGATGTTGATGAGATGCCAACTTCGTGTTGAATATTTCCAGCTTATTGCTAATGTTGATGATGCTCCAACCTTCGTGTTGTGACGCTGTTGTTGTTGATATTGTATCAGCCTCGTGCTGTTATTGATGATGATGATGTATTAGTGTTATACTAATCCGTGTTGATGCATATGATGATGATGCCATTCCAGCTCCTTGCTGTGGATGATGAAAAAAACTTCCGATGATTTATAGATATGTCAGTCAGTTTTCCAGATACTGTTGGTGTTGTTGCCCTCTCTCTCTCTCCTGATGAGGTTGTAGAGTACCCTTCTTGTTAAGGGGGAGTGTTGAAATATTGTAACTGCAAAGAGTATTCTATTTATTAGAGTTATTATTCATCAGATCAATCCCCCTTTTTGGATTAATCATGTCGGGCTTTGTACTTGACCAAATCTTGTTTTGCTGATTGGTCAAACCCTAATTATATTGTGCAAATTAAGAAGTCGACCCCTAGGCCTAATTAAAGTGGTTTCAACCACTAAGAAGAGAAGTCGACCCTGCCTAGTGAAGAGACACCTTTCTAGGGCTTGCCAGCTAGTATAAATAAAGGAGGCTAGCGCCTCATTATCTCACTCATTCATTCGCTCATCAAGTGCGCAAGTTTGGTAGCTGCAATTGGGAGAAGAAGGAAGAGGGAGGTGCATTCCTCAGTGTTGGATATTCTCTAGTGTTTTGGTTTATTGTTTTGGCATTGTATTGGCTATCTATATTAAGGAAGTTTTTGCTGGGTTTTCTCCCCCATGAGAGTTTCCCAGGATAAATGTTGTCTATCTTGTGATTGTGTTTCTCTCAGTGATCCTAACTATGCTATTGTTATCTAGTAAATTGAAAAGAAACCTAATAATAGCTCAAAACCTAACATGGTATCAAAGCTAAGCTGAAGAGAGCAGCTTTCACTGGATATGCAAAAACGTCACTGTTGCCGTACAAGAAAATTAGGGTTTTCTATTGAAGAGGAATTTCGGCCTAAAACTCATCAAGGAAGTGCGCCCTAGCCTAGGGAACTCTTTGGCAACCTCAACGCACTTTTCTAGCGGACATAACTTCCAAAAAGTGAAACCCTAGTTTTCACTAGTACCAGAAAATCAGGAAAGCAGAACCAGTACCAGAAGTACCCGTCCAGATTTTCGTAGGCCCAGTTTGAAGGGGCAAAATTTGGATTTTCTAAAATCTAATTGCACCATGCTACTCGCCTCAACCAAGCACACCTCCCGGTAAGTTCAGATTTAAATTCTGAGCATTTTCATTTTTTGGTCATTTTCCCAGCTCCAGGTCAAGATGTCTGCAATATACGCTTGTTGACAAGCTAGAAGGTGTGGATAACTTCTGTGCCTGGAAGTATAGGATTGCTCTCATTCTTGAAGAGAATGACCTAGCAAGATTCATTAAAGATGTACTAGAACCTACCAATGGTGCAGCTAAATCAAAACCCCAAAATGACACGGTTAGGGCCAAAAGAATCATTGTAGACTCTATTAAAGATCACTTGATCCCTCAAGTGGCTTCAAAGAAAACTCCAAAAGAAATGTTTGATGCCCTAACCAAAGTGTATGAAGGAAAGAACATCAACTGTAAGATGAATCTAAGAACTCAACTCAAAAGTACATGGATGCAGAAAGGAGAAACAGTTCATGAATATTTTTCTAGAATATCACATTCAAGGAACAACTAAAAGCAATTAGTAATACTCTAGATGAAAATGAACTCATAATGACAACTCTTAATGCTCTCACAAGACCTTGGGATGCGTTCATTCAAACCATTTGTGCCAGAAAGGAGGAACTACATTTTGACAGTCTGTGGGAAGAATGTATTCAAGAAGAAGCACGACTAGCTAACCGAGAAGCAGTACTATCAAGAGATGAAGATCAAGCCCTAGCTCCTCCCTCGCTAAGAGGGAGTGTTAGAGTATGTAGTTCGGGCAGGTACTTCCACACTAGGGGTGTCTAGTAGTGTGGAAGGCCCCCCCATGATGTCTGGACAACTTAATGATGGTGGGGATCACTTAAGTCAACATGAGATTAAGTCAGAACTGTTGAATGTGACTTAAGTTGTCTCAATGCTTGATTAAGTCCCCACCATCCATATTCCTTGGGACTGCAATTTTTTGCCATTTCACCCATGCTATACCTATCTTTCTTTAACCTCTACCCATATAAATATAAAGCTTATCTTCCTTATTCTCTCAAGGACACTTTTTGGAATGTATGCTAGAGACATCTAATACATCGAGATGGCTTCCAATATTGACTCTGTAAGGATAAGCCTTTACCCCCTGAAATCCATTTATTACACCATAATGGAAGCCTCATTTCTACTTGGGCCACCAACCAATCCCAACCTCTCTTAAGTATAGTCATTTGGATTTATCTAAAAACCAAGATACTTCAAGCTATTTTGAAGATTGATTTGCTAGAAAGGAAACAACTAGGATATAAACCTAATATGATCATCATCAACACTTGAGAATGAAATTGTAGACTTGCCCATATTAATTTTCATTCCTACAACAAGACAATATAAATCTGGGATCTCCTTCAATTTCTTAGGATTTCTTCTCGGACCATCATAAAAGAGTGAATTGTCTTCCACAAATAACAACTGATATAGATATAAAGTACCACCAATTTTTATACCGTTGAAAGATCCTGTTCTCTTTGCTTCCAAGAGTGCCTTGCTGAAACCTTCAACCACAATATGGAAAAGGAGAGGTGACAAGGGACACCCCTATGTCAATCTGCTAGTAGGTTTGAAGAAAATAGATCTTGAACCATTTATAAGAACAAAAAAGGACAAATGAGACATAGCTCTTTACCCAGTTAACAAAGTGAACACATAAGCCCAAGTGAATGAGCACCATCCTTAAATATAACTAGTTGACCCTAGCATAAGCCTTCAATAGGTCCAATTTCACAACCATAGCTTGTAATCTCTATCTTAATGGGGTCGAGACCCTCATGAGCCAACCTATAGCTTCATAGATCTACTTGCCCAATAGGAAACCAAATTGCTCATTAGAGATGGAAATAGATAACAAAGACATAACCCTCATAGCTATGTCTGTAGCCACAATTTTATAGATAAAGTTGCCCAAAGATATGGGCTTGAACTCCCCAAAAGATGTTAGATCATCAAATTTGGGAATAAGGGCTATGAAAGTGTCATCGAAAGTAGCAAGTATCTTCCTTGATCTCCTGGACTCTTCAACATCTCTCAATAAATCTTCCTCAATATCTCAGCAAAATCCAAGAAAAAATCCACAAGCTAGTCATGAGGGCCTGAACCCTTGTCATTTTGGAAAGAGTGTAAAATTGTTTGTAACTTTTATTTTTAAAATGTCCTCTAGCAATCTTTCATTATCACCATCATTAACAAAGTTGGAAACCATAGCTTGTAATCTCTATCTTAATGGGGTCGAGACCCTCATGAGCCAACCTATAGCTTCATAGATCTACTTGCCCAATCGGAAACCAAATTGCTCATTAGAGATGGAAATAGATAAAAAAGACGTAACCCTTATAGCTATGTCCGTAGCCACAATTTTATAGATAAAGTTGCACAAAGATATGGGCTTGAACTCCCCAAAAGATGTTAGATCATCAAATTTGGGAATAAGGGCTATGAAAGTGTTATCAAAAGTAGCAAGTATCTTCCCTGATCTCCTGGACTCTTCAACATCTCTCAATAAATCTTCCTCAATATCTCAGCAAAATCCAAGAAAAAATCCACAAGCTAGTCATGAGGCCTTAACCCTTGTCATTTTGGAGAGAGTGTAAAATTGTTTGTAACTTTTATTTTTAAAATGTCCTCTAGCAATCTTTTATTATCACCATCATTAACAAAGTTGGAAAAAACGAGTTCATTTTAACCACTTCTGTAATAGTAACCTCGTTTTCTACTTTATAAATCTCATCTGCCTTTTTCTTTATAAATCTTGTTTTTCCCATGTTTTCAAAGATGGAAACCATAGACCCGTCACTCCTATCAATATTCCATCTACTAAATGCCTATCCTTTCGCCTCTATAGTTTCAAGTAGTCTTTCTTAGGACATTAACTCGACTGCCAAAGGATAGTCTACGAGTTATGTTCTCTAACAAAGGGGTTTTATGTGAGATGCTTTTTTGGGTTTCTTTAGCTATCACTCAGTCGCTGGAGGTAATAGATGGGTTTTTTCATGAAGATCTGAGGTAGATGGGAATGTGTGTGAGGGAGAATTGTTGATTGACGAATAACAAGGAATTTATACTAAGGCAGGCTGAAAAACACTCAAATTTGGGTGTGGGTTTTATGGGGGAACCACACAATAGAAGCTTTTAACATTCTTTCTATGAATTGCATACTGGTGAAATTACTTCGTGATTTCATCCCCTTTTTCTAACCAAAGGGCTTTGCTTTTAACTTCCAAGTTGCTTCTTTATTTGCTAGAATTTTCCTTTTTCTTTGTTCTAGATGGAGAACCCTACATTTGTACCCATAGGGAAAACCAACCAATTCTTGATTGTATAAATCTTCAACTCCACCTCTATATCAACAATCTCTCTCTCATCCTTGACTTTTTTCTTATGAACCCAATTCAAAGCTTCCTGCTTAATATTTTTCAATTTTTCTTCAAACTATAAAGTGGCTAACACATTTAAAGACTGATCATATGGGACTCACTTTTCTTTAATCATTTTAATAAAATTTTCTTCCTCCAATCAATTGGATTTAAATTTAAATGTTCTCGGGGGTTTTCTCCCTAATTAAGCTTTTTTAGGGAAGACAGGAGTGATCCGATTCCCCCCTTGATCCAATCTTTTGTCTTACCCTCATCTGATCACTAGTCAAAGATCTCGATGAACTATGAATCGCCTCAAAGACCTCTAGAGACTAGAAATTCAAAGGGAGACGTGAACATTGTTAGAAATAAAGAGATGTGCTCATTTTTCCATAGACAATATAACAATATTGTCACCCAACCATAGGCACAAAGGCCACCCCCGAGCATCTTAACCTTGACAGATAGAATAATTCCAGAAGCAGACCAATAGCCAACCAACGTACCGCACCTTTCTCCTGTTAAATTATGAGCTTGATTAAAAACTGTAAGTTTCTTTTACTTCTGACTGTACTTTTAACTTAGATTCTTAATGCATAATCGAAACTGAACAGTAAAAACCATAGAGAATAACAAGCATGCATTTTCAGACCATATGTACCCTGGGGAAACCCTATACACGGAGAAAACCCCCAGCAAACAAACTTCCTTTATTACAAAGACAATGTATGACCACTTACAATATATCCACCATGAAAACTCTGCTCTTAAAGAGCTTGCCAATGACTCTAACCTGACTGTAGACTATTGAGAGACTATGCTGTTATAAGCTCTTGTTACAAACCAGCATTGAAGGTGTAACTTGCTGCCTTCTTGGACTGATATGTTGCCCTTTAATGTGGACTGATACACAACCCTAAAATGGACTGATACTGTGCCTTGTTGTGGACTGTTATAGCAGCCTCCTATGAACTGGTATTCGCTGCCTATATTGACTGTTATTGCAGCCTCCTGTGTACTGATATACATTGCCTATATGGACTGTTATAGCAACCTTTCTGGACTGATATACTTCAGCACATTACATAAGCACTCACACCCTCACAAAACACAATGACAATAAGGAGGGTCGACCTCTGCTTATATAGGAATGGAGAGGTGAAGGAGAGGGCTTGAATTAGAACTTTTATTGCATGCTATTCATAACTTAGCTTTACACTTTAGTTCAAGTTTAGAACTTGACTTTACACTTCAGTTACAACTCGCCCTTGACATGGCATTGCATGTTATCATGTTATGCCAACTCAATAATTGAATCGACCTTGACTGGATATGCATGCGAACTACTCAACATCCACATGACACACATGCAAACTACTCAGCATGCACATGACATGCATGCATGCAACATGCAACATGTGACATGCAACAAAAACTTGACAACTTTGACTTTGACTTAGACATGCAATTTTGACTTTTACAACTCGACTCTTTACATGGCAATTCAAATTTCTTCATGGTGGATGGTGTTACACATGCCAACGCATTAGATCAATACATTTACATCATTTGCAATATCAGGAAGATTGTTTGTTTCTAGCTCTTAGGAATTTTATGTTCAACCTAACTTTTGCTAGATGCCTTAACTTTTGCTCATGGCTCACAAGGCTTGACTAGGCTATAGAGGTTGTACGTTCCCCCTGACTTTTGCATTAGACTTACATCTTGACTTTTGTCTTAGACTTACAAGGCTTCTACCTTTGCCTTGGCTTGACTCACAAGATCATATAACATCTCGTTCGTCCTGACTTTTGGTTTGACTCATAGAGGTTGTACGTTCCCCCTGGCTTTTGTCAATATCTCACAAGACTGGTTGATTCTCCAAATCTCCATGGCTAGCCTCAGGATGGCCCATATGGCCTCTCATTGGAGAATGACTGTCGATGCTGCCAAATTAAACACTCCCTCTTAGCGAGGGAGTCATTCTCAGCCACACCAAGCTTGCCTCTCAATTGCACAAACTGTCTCAATGGCAATGGCTTGGTCAGGGTATCAACTACTTGCTTGCTCGTGGCTATGTATTGTAGCTTCACAATTTTTCTTTGTACCAAGTCTCGAATGTAGTGGTACTTCACGTCAATATGTTTTGACTTGTCGTGAAATACTGGGTTCTCTTTCAGTTTTATGCAACTTTGATTATCACAGTGAACCACCGCCGTCTCGAGCTTGTCACCAAGTAACCCATAAACCAATTTTCTTAGCCATATTGCTGTACTTTGTGCAATGGATCCCTGTTTTCTGCGTGACAAAGAAATCATAGCGAATCCTAAACTGAAGCAGTTTCCGGAAGTACTCTTCCAGTCCACAGAAGAATGACTGTCTTGGACCATATTCCCAGAAGAATGACTGTCTTGGACCATATTCCCTCCGACCACTACTATGAACCTAGGGAAAATGTCTGTCCTGTACCAATCTCTCCACTTTGGTTACTACTGTGAACTTAGGGAGACAAACCATTCTTCTAATCTGGACATACGTGCTAGAAAAATAGTTGTCCATGGTACATCAATAATTTGTCAACCTGGACCATTCTCCACAGGGAGAATGTCTGTCCACCAACAATCTTTCAACCTAGACCATCATCCACAAGAAGGATGTCTGTCCACTAGCAATCTATCTTGCTTGGACCATTCTCGGCCTGGAGAATGTCTGTCCATCAACATACTGACTATCCATCTAGCTGGCAATCATCTCCAACACTAGTGGTAGTCTCCATGGCAATCAGAACAAAGCCATCCAATAGAACACAACTGTGTCTATCCATAGTAGTACACAACTACTATCCAGTGGTACACAACCACACCTAGTAGCACACGACTACTAACCAGTGACACATAGTCACAACCAATGGAACACATCCACCAACATACAACTATTGTCCAGAGACATACAATTTCCACAATAATCATATCATCTGATATCAACCTGCATAACAATATCATGATACAAACTGAGTCATCTGGGTCATTCTTCCACTCACATCTGTGAGATCTGGAAGAGCATCTTCCCTCAGAGAGTAAAACATCAGCCATGGGCTATCTGGACTATTCTTCCCAAGCATAGAAGAATAACTGTCCTCAATTTTTGAGCCTGGTCCATTCACCTAACTGGGCCATTCCTCCGACACTAATCATAGTGAAACCTGGACAGAATGAGTCGGCCCTAGGGAGTGCCTGTCCCTGATTGCTGAACTTGGACCATTCACCTAACTGGGCCATTTCCTTCGGCACTAATCATAGTGCAACCTAGAGAGAATGACTCTGCCCTAGGGAATGACTGTTTGAACCATTTCCTATGGCAATGATTGTCTTGCACCAACCTCCAAAATGGACCATTCTTCGAAACTGCTCACAACTGTGAACTTCGAAAGAATGACTGTTCGGCGAGGCAAACCATTCTACTTGACCACTACTTAGAGTGACTGCCAAGAAGAATGACTGTCCTAGACCATTCCCCCACACTGGCCACAAGGGGAATCACTGTCTATGGTACATCAACAAACTATCAGACCATTTTCATTACGAAAATGATTGTCCGATCTGGACCATTTTCTGAACTGGAAAATGATTGTCCATAAATCAATAACATATTAGTGCTCCCTCCCAACCTGGGAGTAATCACTTGCTTTTTCAATAAGGAAGTCGTCTCCACGAGCCCCAACTTGTCTCTTAAGTACGCAAACTTTTCATCTTGGACAGAGGCTTTACCAAAATATCTGCTATTTGCTCATCTGTGGAGATATACTGGAGAACCACTTCTCCCCTCTGGACTTTATCATAGAGAAAATAATGTTTGATCTCAATGTGCTTCGACCTGTCATGGAACACTGGGTTCTCTGAACGCTTCACACAGCTCTGGTCATCACAATATATCACGGTCGAATCCAACACCTGATCAGATAGTTCAGAAACCAACTTATGGAGCCACACTGCTTCAGTACAAGCATTGCAAGCTGCAATATACTTTGCTTCTGCAGCGCTGAGTGCAACAGACTTTTGTTTCCTGCTAGCCCATGACATCGTGGCAAAGCTCAAATTGAAACATATCCAAGTAGCACTTCTTCTGTCATCAACACTCCCTGCCCAATCTGAATCGATAAATCCATGCAGTTGTATATCATAACTTAAATGTCCCACAAAACAAATATCCGATTGAGTATTAACAAGCCAATCAATTATCGATACAGAGACGGGTCTACTGGATTAAAGTCTCAAATATCATCATGGGAGTTTGCCATGGATTTGCAATCCATCATCTCAGACTTCTTGAAGAACCATTTCAATATACTTCCTCTGTCATAAGAAGTTTTTACCACTCTTCTGCTGTACATGAGAGGCTCTGCACCAAGTTTGCTTGAATACATTCAAGGTCTTCTTCCTTCTCTGCATACAAGGGTCTCTTTCTGGTATACCTCAAAACCTTGAGGTTGCTCTACATACGCTTCTTCTTCAATTATTCTGTTGAGAAGAACAGTCTTTACATTCATCTGATGTAAACTCCAACCCATGGATATTGCAGGAGATATAATGGCTTAGGTAGAGGTATATCTGGTAACTAGAACAAGCTGTCATCGTAGTTTTCTCCCTCCTATTGGGAGAACCCTCTAGCCTCGAGTCTCGCCTTGTATCTATCAATGCTTAAGTTTTTTTTTAATCACAATTTCTCACATACATTGTTCTTCATCACAACTTCTTTCCATTCCTTCTACTTGACTGCTTCTAGTGGGTTCAAACTGGTTCAATTGGTTGTTCTGACATTCTTTCTTGGAATCTTCATGTTCTTCCTCATGTTTCTCTTCAATGTCGGAGTCCATGAAATCTTCTATAGATTACGTTCCCTTATTTCCTAAAGACTCCAACCTTCTGCCATAGGAACATAAATGTAGATGGACAACCAAGGATATTCAAGGCTTCTTTTCCAAGAAGACTTCTTCTAGAGTCAAACTGAACACATGCTGCTTGTTATGGCTGCTACTTCCAATGAAGAACATGGATAAATACTTCATAGTCTTTACGGATTCTTCTTTAATGGATCATATCATTGTGGATTAGCTCCATCCTAATCCCTACTTCATGCCTGAAGGAGCAATATGCATGCTCTTCTTTTGGAATTTTGTGATCATCTCCCTCCATCTGAGAGAGTCCTTGCTTTCGTCTGCTGCATCTCTCTTTGCTTTCTACAAAGTGTCACAAGCTTGTTCTGGTTTCCTTTTGATTTCTGACTTCCTTTGAGTCCGACTCCTGTGAGTCTCTTTAAGTTTGTTTCTATCTGTTCTGATTGCTGCCCATCTAGTAGTTGTGTCATCCTTATAAACTTCTTCTATGACATCTTCCACAAGGATTGTTCATCAAACATATTTCACAAGTGTACCTGCCCGGAACAAGAACAACAAGAACAAACAAGAAATATCTAACTAGAGGAGATGTTAGTTCAACTTGCGAACAAGTACAATAAGCATCTATATCAATAGTATTCATATGCAGTCGAGTATTCATTGCACCTAGCAATAATAGAATCTTTCAAAGACTGCTTTCACAATTTGTAATGTAGCAACTATCACTTGCTCGATATACACAAATTTGGAAGCTTTAACAATTTTTTTAATCAAACTGGAACACAGAGGCCTCAAGCGCTATGGAGGGGTGCGTTGTTCTTGAATGCACCTTTGAATCCATGAAGCCTCAACTGCTATGGAGGGTGCGTTGTTCTTCTGAATGCACTGAATCCAAGATTACAACTTGGACAAGATCTCTAGTACTTTCCCTACAAACACACTCATGTTTTGCTAGATGATATAACTTAGATAGCATATACAAGTGCATACCTTTGAAACCTTGTAGCATACTTTCTCTTGCTTCGCAAAATATTCTAGTCTTGTCAAAGGTTACTTGTGGAGGTTAATACCTCCAGCAGCTACCATAATATCAACAAACACCTCCATTGCTTGAGCACAAGCATAATAGAATCTTATATCTAGTGTGCATCCAAAATATTCCCCAAGTCCTCTTGAGACCTAAACATAAACCCCAACCATTCCCTTGATAAAATGAAATTTTTTGGAATATAACCTATACGAGGAGCCCATTCATCCTTCAACCATAGTCTCAATGATGCCTCTCCCACTTTTCAACCATGGAATTACCCCAACAGAGCTTGAGAGGACAATCCAACATCCTCATGCATTTTAATATCCTCACCCAATACTAATTTTACAAGAGAAATCCTCTTCTTAATGCACTTCTTTGTTTCTTCCTACTTGCAACCTTGTCAACACTACCACCATTCACCTTCAAACACAACTCAGGATCCTCACTTAACCAAATTGCCACTTAGTAGAACCACCTCCCTATACTTTTCATCCAAATTATTATTAACCTTGGCTACCGCAACCATTCCTTCTTTTCCTCCAAACTATTATTAACACTGGATACTGCAACCATTCTTTCACCTAGTTGAAGATTCTTCACTTTACTAAAACTTGAACCCATAGAGTCTAGCACTACTAACTCAACAATTGACGAGGGCAAGTTAACCTCAGAAATACCATTTGTCACAAGACCCACCTTTACATTATTTACCACCAGACTTTCCCACACCCCAGTTGGACACTAAGTAATAGCTAAATTGACACCTGAAAATTGCCCAAAATCAACTTGACCAAACTTTAAACCAACATCTAGTAATGATGCGGGATCTACAACTAGTCCTTTACTTTCATGCGAGAAGGGTACAAAACCCTAGTCTCAGCCCTACTATCATGAATTGCCGCAACCTTCCTTTGTGAGCTACACCAAGGTTCCAAACCATTTGGCACCTTTCCTTGAGAAAACCAAGACTTCGAAAAAATACTAACTTTGGCCAACACATTGAGGAGGTCCCAATATCGATAGGTACGATTCCCACAAGAAATTTCCCATTCCATCTTTGCATCCACATCCAACCGTCCTATCTTCCAATCTGGCTCCGTCTTTTATTGTACCTACCCGACCACCTAACTTAATACCTTTGCTTTGATTAGACAACACTGGCGTTAAAACTTTACTACCCACTTTATTGAGCAAACCTAAAGTTTGTTTATACTCATTATCATCCCTATGCCAAGTTACACCACCGAAGTCCGCCTTATGAGCTGAATTCCAAACCTTCTTCTTTGGCAACGACCTTGCCTTGACACTTGATCATAAGACTTTGAAAACCCCAAAAATCCTCCCAACGACTTTTGATCCACAGTTGAAAGTTGATCCTTGATTGGGGACATACGAATTTGACTTTTATCCCATGGATCTTTTGAGTAATCCAGAACATCCTCATACTGATCCATAACAAAACCCTTGATCTGGAAGCTCTAGCCCGAGAAAGAAACCCTAGCTCCATTATGCAGAAACCCTACTCTCCAGCCCCAAACTGCGTACAAAATGCATCCATATTCATCACAAATAGGTGTGACTTGTGATGCTACACTTCATTATTATTATAATTACTGATATGGGCTATATTATTATTATTGTTATTATTTTGGTACAGATGCTTTACCAGTAAGAATGATGTGCACGAGTTATCCATCTCCTTGGGTAGTTTAAATCTAATCATTCACGTCAATAAAATGGACCATATAATAGTTCCATTGATATGATACCATAGTTTATGAGTTGAATATCAGAATGAAGGTCTCAAGCAAAACCCATGATTTTCAAATTTGTCTGTATAAGTGCACTCTTCTTGTATATCATGTACAGTATTTTCCCATGTTTTATTCTTTCTTGTTTGACATTATAAGAAAAATATCATTGGCTTTGGTTTTTCCATTAGAATCTGAAATTTCTGCCTTTTTTCTCCAAATGTTCGGAGAATGATGTTTTGCAGGAACCTGTGCTTTTGTTGTTGCCATGTCCTGAATGCCTTAAATTCAAACATTAGTATGTGTAAATTCTTGTCTTTGACTGTATTTTAGACTGTTTGAAACTTTGTATTTGAAAATTCAGGGCACACAAGACGGATATTGCAATGGTTTGATCATTTTGCCGGTATTGGAGAATCTGAGCACAAACGTGGAGCCAGGTCAATTTCGCAATTTGCATTTGTGAACAGAGATATATGTTGGGATGAGCTTGAATGGAAGGGAAGGCATGGACAATCCCCTGCAATGGTTGCAACAAAACCACATTACTTTCTGGATTTGGATGTTCTTAGTACTGTGGAAAATTTCATTGAAAATGTTCCAGAATTTTGGTCCTCTGAACAGTTCACAAAGTCTGTACAAGATGGTGAGATTATTTCTCTTGATCTGGAGTTTTTTGTAGATGAGCTTCTTGACATGATGTATAGAGATGACTCTTCAGAGGTGTGGCAGGCTGTGGAAAAGTTTCTTTTAGAGGAAAAATTTTGTTCTCTTTGTCAGCGGCTTCTCATTCTTCTTAGTGACATGGAACTTTTGACATTTCTGAATGCTGTTAGGAAAATTCTTGCATCTAGAAACAATGATAATGGGTTTGATTCAAGGGACAAAGTGGAGATGAAGACATCGCAGTTCAGCTGGCTTGAGACTATCATGTCCACAGGTATGGAATGCCAATCACTTGATGAGCTACTTCTGATTAATGCGTGCATCAATCAGGGTCGCCAGATTTTGCGGCTTTTGCGGGATGAAGAGCATGAAGAAGAAAAGAAAAATCTTGAGAGGATTAGCTTGGAGATGAAACTAAATTCAAATGATAGTGAGCACTGGGCTTTAAGAAGAGAATGCACACAGATGAAAAAATGGATGGCAATCAAATTACTAGCTATTGAAAATTGGGTCTTACATTACCATCTTTCCAATGAATGTAAAACAGTTGCATCCTGTGAATCCTTATTTACTTTAAATGGGGTTCAATTCGACCACTACTCTAATGAGCTTTCCAGCACAGAAAGAAGCTTGAGATTTTCTCATGGTTCAAAGAGATCCAAGAAAAGGAGAAAGGAAAAGGCTGGGAAAAAGAAAAGAAGAAAAATATCATCCAATGACTACAGCAGTGCAAGTGGTGATGATGATATGGGCAAAGAATACGCTAAGATATTGACCAGGTCAGAACTGGAGGAAAAATGGATACTTTCCACTGACAATAATGCTTCAATCTGGAGCATGGTGAGTCTCCAACTCGCTTTAGTACTTATGGTGAACTTAAACTTTGGTCCTATTCTATCCATATAAAATGACTATTTGGTTGTTTGCCATTGATATTCCTGTCTGCATAGCTTTTCTGTTTATTTTTAATTTAGTACAGTAGGCGAGAATAAGTAATAGAAAGACCAAGTTGGAGGGAACTGGAGGTGAGAAAATAGAGCATCTTGTTGGACCTGTGTGTATAGTTTTTCTGTTTACTTTTAAATTTGTTTTGAAGGTGAGAATAAGCAATAGAAATATTAAGTTGGAGAGAAATGGAGGTGAGAAAACAGAGCATCTTGCTGGATCTGTGTATATGGTTTTTCCGTCTAATTTAAGTTTGCTACATGGTTTTTTAGTCTTGCTGTTTTTTCCAGGGTGATCTGCCAGAGCATCTTGCTGGATACGCTTTTATGAGCTGGTTAAAATGGGTCATCTCTTGTTGGACTTGAGCTGAGCTAGCTGGCCAAGATCATTACATTTTACTCTTAGATTTGCCCAGGATGATCTGACGGGAGCTTTCTGCACATGCCGTTATATGCTGATTAAAGTGGGTCACCTCGTGTTGGATTTCCTGAATTGAACTCGACGTCCAAACATTTGGCATGTTAACCTGATGTAAGTAATGCTAATTTTATGATATTTTTTTACAAATAACATTTATCTGTGTTCTGTAGAATGACTGAACCACAGGCATTTTGTTTGGTTATTTCTACTTAGGTCACAACATCGCTGTCAATAACTGGGGACAAATTGCTTCAACTTTGATTCAGGGAATCATTGCAACCTCTTTCCTGTTTTGAGGTAAACATTGGAATATCTGATTTCTTTCAATAACTTTTCTTCTAAACCAAATATGTCCAGCTAAAGTTCAATCAAGAACTGTAGTCTACGTTGCATTTTTCAAAGAAATGATTCTAGAATCCATTGGAGAAAGTCTTTTTCAGAGATTAAAGAATGGATATTAAATTTACTATAGGCCATTGCATAGACAATCTTTGTGATCAGCAACCTTGACCCTATGCATCAATTTAATTTTTATAGGGTTTGATATACCAAGATCGTTGGTGATATGCTCTAGGAGTTGCAACTGAAACTGATAACTGAAACATTGTAGCTGCAAAGTCATCTGCCATGTGAAACAGAGAATAGTGCGCAGATTATATGAAGAGTTCTCAACATCACAAGAGGATTATAAATGAAGTTAGATGGGATGTAAAGGGTGAGTAGATGTTCAAGAGAATCTATCCACATATATCACATTACATGAATTGCCCATGTTCATATCCAAAGTGAGTCGAGATGGGGTTTGAATGCATCTAACAATGCATTTGATCTGTTTACATCATTATTCCACTAAACTTTTGCTTCATACTAATGTGACATCATTATTTGTTGCTGAGTTATTTCTGAGTGAGCTGAGTTATTTATGAGTCAGCAGAGGTTAAAGGGTGAGTAGAAGATGTTCAAGAGAATTTATCCACATACATCATATTGCATGAATTGTCCATGTTCATATCAAAATTGAGTAAAGATGGGGCTTGAATGCATCTTATATTGCTCAATGCGTTTGATCTGGTTACATCATTATTCCAGTAAACCTTTGTTTCATACTAATGTGACATCATTATTTGTAGCTGAGTTATTTCAGTGAGCTGAGTTATTTGAGTCAGCAGAGGTATTTTCAAGTTTGAGAAGTTTATTTCAGAGTTTTGTCGAGTTTTGCTGAATTGATGCTCTGTGATTTTTTGAGTATATGTTTCTTGATTTCTCTTATAAGTTGAGTTATTAATTAGTTTTGCACCCAATGATTGTTGAGTTTTGCATTGAGTTGATACTTCATTTTGTGTTCATTGAATTGAAAGTCCGTGTCATGTGACTTTGCGATTAATAAAAGAGTGAACAGTTGCCTTGAATAAGGTGGGATCCATGGACGTAAAAATGGATGTAAGGATTCACCGTCTGAAAATCCACCTGGCAAGAACTATGTATATGTTGCATTTTCCCAAAGAAATAACAGTAGTGTTCAGTCAGAATGACTTTTCAGAGATCTATGAATGAATAGTGATTCTTCTACAAGCAATTGCATATGTAATCATTGGAATGAACAACGCTTGAGCTTATACACATAAATTTTATAGGGATGGATACACCATGATCATTGGTTGTTACACCACTGGACTTTATGGCCATGCACTAGATTGATAATAAATACAGTGTGTAGCATCTAAGTCATCATCCATGAGAAGCAGATAGTAGTGTGCATATTATATGATTGAGTTCTCAACATCATATGATTACCGTACATGAAAAGGGATGCAAAGAGTGGGTACTAGATGCTCAAGAGAATCTGTTCACATGCATCAAATTAGATGAATCCTTGAGCTTCATATCCTAGGTTTGTTAAATAGTATTGAATGCATCTTAATTGCTCAATGCTTTCGATTTGTTTACACCATTATTCAACTAATTTATTGCTTCATTATAAATGAAGCATATTGCATTTCTAAGCATTTGGCACATTGTTTATGATTAACAAAATAAATAAAGAACAGGTTTTTGCTCATACCCATTTCCCTAAAATTCTCAGTAAATGAGGTCTAACCCAATAACTGTATACAGGAAAATAGTAAAGTGTCAACTTGCCAATTAGTTGAGCCACCATGTTTGATGATAAGGTGGGATCCTTGGAAGCATTAGTTGGTGGACCACTAATGAAAGAGTGAGTAGTTGATTTGAATAAGGTGGGATCTGTGGATGTAAAAGGTTGGATGGAATGGAACTAGATTTGGCGAATGAAAGGATGGAATGAGCTGATTTTGTTCAAGGCAATGAAATAGTTGGTTGTTTCTTGCTAACAGACTAAATTATCCCATGTTGAACGAGTAAAATGTGGTTGGTTTTCTTTCATTGATGCAACCTGACCAATCCCTATCTGTGTACCAAAGCAATTGAGGTTATCAACTTGCGCCCAAATTACCCCACACGTTGGTGCAAGATTGGGTGCAGGTGCAGGTGCGGCAGGGGACCAAAATTTAGGAATTGTGGGTGCAACAAGTATACATACTTAAGAAAAGATATAAAATTTAAAAATGGTTATAATTGCTGATCATTACAATAAATTATAATCGATGGTCATTAAAACCTAAAACATTAACAGAGTAACATTAAATTAATGATCTCACTTTCTGTACATAGTAACATACATTCATTCATGCTTTCATAATTTTAGTACTTGGGTAAGTTAATTTATTCTTTCATAATTTTAAGTAGGTTAATTCATTCTTTCATAACTTCATTCAATTTTAATTTATCGAGATTCAGTACGTCAAAGATTCATCATTCAATACATAGAGATTGATTATTTTGGAAATAGGAGAAATTGAGTCGCTACACATTGAGACAATAAAGATAACAAACACGAGAGGCCTTGTTAAGATCTGTGATTGTTAGTTTCTAAGAAGATAACAAACACGAGAGGCCTTGTTAAGATCTGTGATTTTTAGTTTCTAAGAAGAGCTTCCAAGAATTAAAGCTCCTTAGCAGATTAGTGAATGATTGTTAGTTTCTAAGAAGAGCTTCCAAGAATTAAAGCTCCTTAAAAGATTAGTGAAGCAAGAATGAATAACGATGATTAGTGATGCAAGAATGAATAACGATAGATATAAAATAAAACAAAAAGATTAGTGAAGCAAGAATGAATAACGATGATTAGTGATGCAAGAATGAATAACGATAGATATAAAATAAAACAAAAGAGACTGCTCCTAAAAAGGTCATCGGAAGAAACATAAGGAAATATTGGAAGATAGTAGCTAATGTGCATGAAGATAAGATGCTTTCTAATCGGACAATTACTAAGTTAGATGATGAAGATAAGATGCTTTCTAATCTGACAATTACTAAGTTAGATGATGAGGATTTTATTTTCTCTATTGGTTATTGGAAATTAAAAGAATTTAGTGAGAGATTGTTCCTAGAAAGGGGACCTGAAGTGACATAAGATATTAGAATATAGTAGCTAATGTGCACAAGTGTAAGATCCCTGCCTTTATGAAAAAAATGGAATTTTTTTAGGAACTCAAAGATTATGGGGAACAACAAGAAATAAATTATTTGGCACCTAAAGAGTTGATACACCCCAAGAGTTGAAATCGGTACAGCCTTGCAGCTAGAAAATGTGAGAAATCCATTTGTCTTTAGATCGGTACAGCCTTGCAGCTAGAAAAGACGAGAAATTCATTTGTCTTGGGGAACTTTGTAGAATGTGTAAATTTCTAGTGTGAATGACTACTAGTGTGCTAAGCACCCTAATAATCACACCCAAACCTATCCGAGTAATACCGATGAACTTTTTGACTTGCATCATGTGTTTTAAATAGTTCTCCTCCTTTTACAGAATCGTGCAAAAACTTAATTGAAGTGGTATCAAAACTACAAAAGTTTTATTTTGTAGGTGTCAATGTGTTAGAACAAAATCACCATAATTGTTAGCTTATAGTTCAATGCTAATAGGTAAATTCATAGGAATTTAATACTCAAAAGGTTAGCTATTTAACACTTGGACATATAAACTTATGATCAATAAGATAAAATACTCAAACACATAATAAAACACATTCTTACCCAACAATCTTTCCTTCTCGAAAGTAGTGCCTAAACTTAGCCTTGAAAAATGTGCCTCTGCTGTACACCTGTACGGCCCAATACAATTAGCACAAGCTCCAAATTGCCTTGAAATATGTGCAAGAGCTATTGTTTTGTACAGTACATTGCTGTACAGATTTTTCACAGCAAAGTGTTTGGAAATCGTGTCGATATGTGGCTGAGTGGCTACCTCGATTTCTGTGCACTTTTCCTTGTACGACTATCATTAATTGATGTACGACCTCCCTATAGCAGTTGTACGGATTAGGTTAAATGCTGAGCTCTTTCTCCTTGGAATGCATGCCAACTCCCTTTGCTGCCAACTCTTTCTCCTTTGCTCAAAAACTCTCTTGGAATTTGTGACTCTTCACCTTCCCACTCAAGTTCTCCTTGAGAAAAGTGCACCCTCTTCTCCTCTAGTCTTGCCTTTAAGCATGTTTCAGTGTGTAACTACCCTAACCCTTGGTCTTCCAATGAGATTAACGGTCAAGATCAAATCTTGCCCTCATAAGATCAATGGTTGTGACTTAATCGTCGGTTGAGGGCATTTAAGTCACTTAAATGATCCACACCCTCTTAAAGTCACTTTTACACATTAAAAATTAAAAAGATGAACTTGACTTTATAAAATCACTTTATAAAGTCACTAGGGAGAAATATGCTCGGTCACTTTCGCATGTTGGATGCCACCAATGCAGAAGTACTTTTGAGCTACCAATTTTAACACTTCCTCTTAGCGAGGGAGGTACTTCTGGTAGCTCCACCATAATCTGTCTCCAGTTCCATCATCTCATCCGCTGCTGTAGTTGCTCCCTCTGAACTATAAGCCTCTGCTCCCACTGCACCGGAAGCCTCTGTTGCTACCTCTGTCGATCTATGAACTAAAGGCATGTTCCTAGGAGACTCCACACTCTCTTGAGCATCCATCTGTGTCAACTCATGCTTGCTGAGTCCTCCAGGAGTATTGGAAGAAGACTGAGTCCTCGGTATCAATTCTCTTCCCAGTGCGACTTGCCCACTCTCAAACACAAACTCTGAATCCAAAAATCCACTGGGTCCAACCATAGACTGTCCCAACAACCTGTATAATCTCTCATACTTGACACCAAGCAAAATTGTTGTGTTTGGAGTAGCTCCCTCTGGATTTGACAATACCCATCCACAACAGAATGCAACTCCAAATCCATCAATCTCCAAAGCTGACACTGATAACAAGTTAATTGTCATCTATGGAATAAACAATACCTCAACTACCTCTAGAAAACCTCTTGACTCTAGTTGGAATCTAGCACTTCCAACCCCCTTCACTGTAAGTTGTGAGCCGACCCCACTATCCATAAAGCTATCTGAGTCTATTTTCGAAAGACCAAGAAACACATACCTCATCCTCGTCATATGCCGAGAAGCTCCACTGCCTACGAACCACGCTTCAATGTCCTCAAACACTAGACAACCACTGCCTACAGGACCAGACATCAGAGAAAATTCCCTTTCATATTTCTCTGCGAACTCAACAATCTCAATTGATGCCGACATCTTTGGTTCTTGCTTTTTCTTCTTGTTCGAACATTGACTAGCATAGTGGCCAATCTTGTGACATGCAAAGCACTTCTCTTTGCTCATGTCTTTCTTTTTGTCTTTGTTCTTTCCCACAAGAGCAACATCCTTCTCATCTGAACCACCCTCTTCCTTCTCCTGAGACCACTCCTGGATCTCCTCCTGTGTAAAGTCATCCCATAATTTGCTCCAATCTAGGAGCTTCTCTCCCCCCACCACACACTTTACAAAAACCTCCCACTCCTTGGTCAAGTCCTCGAGGGCTATGCACACCAACTCTAAGTTTGGAATAACTTCTCTGACAATTGCCAACTCATCCTTCACCTGTGAAACTCTGGTGAGGTAGGAGGCCACATTCTCTCCCTTGGCCATACAAGTACCATGGAGCTTGTCCCAGAGAGCCATTTTCCAATTCTCATTCTTTGCCTCGTACAAAATTTTCAGTGCATCCCAGATGTCCTTGGTTGTCTGCTTCTCAGCCAAATGTGGAATAAGGTGGTCTCTGACTCCGTCCAAGATTATTCTTTGAGCCCTTACTTCCTTCACTTCATGAACATTCAGAGCAATGGGATTTGACGAAGGCACTGACACGATGATTTTCGCAAACAACCACAACTTGTTTTCCTTGAGAACACTTGTAATCCCCACCTTCCATTGTAGGTAGTTGGAGATCCCCTCCAACCTATCCTCTTACCTGATACTGGAAGTCATCTTTGTCCAACTGACAAAGAACCTTTCTTTCCCCTCCTTTCAAGCAAATGCCCCAACAAGTCACTGTTGTCCTAGTGTCAAAGTTGTACACCAGCTTTGATACCATGTAGAAATAAAACTTCAAATACTTAGTCTATAACAAATTTCAGTCTCCAATAAATATTCACCAATAAAGCAAGAAAATCACATTCATGCAATTGGGACTATGAGCTGAAAACAAGACTAAGAAATCTGAGAAATATAACAACGAAAAAATGAATAGTAGATAGCACATAAACAACACATTTGACACCATAAATTCTGGGCAATGCCCCTAGAAAAATCCCACAGGGGAAAACCAACCAAGGAGATGTCTTTTATTGAGCTTATAGGAAAATTTTAGAGTTACAACAACAATAATATATCAACATAACCAACACAGTGCTTCTCTCACTCTCCCAACAATCTTTCCTTCTCGAAAACAGTGCCTAAACTTAGCCTTGAAAAATGTGCCTCTGTTGTATGGCATGTACGACCCAGTACAATCAATAGAAGCTCTAAATTGCCTTGAAATATGTGCCAAAGAGATGTTATGTACATTACACTGCTATATGGATTGTTCACAATAAAGTGCCTAGGAAATCATGCCAAACTATGGTTGAGTGGTTGCCTCGATTTCAGTGCACTTTTCCTTACTGTACGACCACCATTAATTGTTGTACGACCTCCCTATAGCAGCGGTACAATCTGGGTTAAATGTTGATCTCTTTCTCCTTAGAATGCATCCCTATCCCTCTCCTAGGGATGCGTGCCAACTCCCTTTGTTGCTAACTCTTTCTCCTCTGCTAAAAAGCTCTCTTGGAATTTGACTCTTCACCTTTCCTCTCAAGCTCTCTTTGAGAAAAGTGTGTCCTCTTCTCCTCTATTGCTGCCTTTAAGCATGATTCAATGTGTAATTTCCCTAACATTTGGTCTCCCAATGAGATTGACGATTGAGATCAAATATTGCCCTCATAAGATCAACGGTTGTGACTTGATCGTCTGTTGAGGTCACTTAAATGGCCCACACCCTCATAAAGTCACTTTTACACATTAAAAATTAAAAAAACTCAACTTGACTTTATAAAGTTACTTTATAAAAACACTTTATAAAGTCACTAGGGAGAAATATGCTTGGTCACTTCCGCATGTTTGGTGCCGCCAATGCAGAAGTACATCAGAGCTACCAAATTTAATAAAATGATTTGCATTCATTGTCTTGTTTCTATGCCAATCCTTTGTCTCTGCTCTTGCTAACCCCTTCTCGTGCGAGATCACATTGAGTGCACACATAGTTTCCATTAAAGCCTAGTATTGGTGGTTCTAATAAATATAATGCATAAATAATTGATGCATGAGACATTGAAGAAATAGAGAACAATGGAAAAAAACAAACAATGGGGTGTTCAAGGAAGAAGCCAAGAAGAGGATAGAGGAGACATAATTAAAGGGAATATTATTGCAAATCATGAGTAGAAAACCCAGGAGAAACAACATCAATGGGTCAAGGTACATACTGAAGTTGCCAAACAAGTGCAAGAAGTGGTGTACAGATTTTAATAGATAGAACATGCAATTGTGAGAGAATCACTAGTAACGTTTTTAGTATTAGTTAACAATCAATTTGCAGAAGAAAAGGGATTTTGATAAAGTACACTACAAAACTTGGAATTGCTGTGACGAAATTAGAGAAAGCGAACACCTTATGCAAGGCATTAGATCAGGTCAAAGTAGATGAATGGATTTGTTAGAAAATTCTAATTGATGATGATGTGGTCTCAAAGGAAACCATGTAAACATCTTAGTTGAGATAGAGTTGATAAGATAAAAAACACTAGTTGGACATCTCATAACTGAATAAATTAGTTGAAGGTGATATAATGGCACATAGAAAAGCCCGGGACAAACAATTCCATATCAAGCCGATATAGGACATACACAAAAAATGGTCTCCATTTTATAGTTTTATTGATTAGAAGACCTTAATTTACTTTGTCAAAGAGTTGGATTTTGTGAGGAGATGGTTGATTAGTGCTTTGTTTCATGCAAAATCTAGATTGAATTGAATGGAACTTGTTCTTCCAAACCAACAAGAAAATATTGTTGCTCAAGATATGGTGAATTTAAAAGTAAAAGTTGTGAATCATTAGAGCTGGGCCCATATGTGAGATTGGAATAAAAGGAAGCAACATTAGGTTTGTACAACGATAAACCTAGTTTATTGAGGGTTAGATAACATTGGGGTTTTTGGAGCAAACAAACATGGAAATAAATCAGTCTCCCTTTGGATTTATTGGAGGATGTATTTGGAATTTCTAGATTTGTATTGAGTAGTATGATGATCGACCTAGAATGTCCCGGTGTGTGAGGTGTGAGAGTCGAATAAAGTTTTAAGTTTTGTAAAGTTTAATATTTGATCTCTCATTATGATGCATGTCTTATATGATGAGCATAGATCCATCTTAATTCCAGATCTATAATGCGCCGAGAGACATCAAATTCCTAGAGATGCAAAATTTATTAGAGTACAAAACTTGAGGAAATGTTTTCATCTCAAAGGATTTGATGCCTCTCGGCACACGAAGATCCATAGTTAAGATGGATTCTACTCCATGTGGCATATATATATGCCACATGTCAACTCCATGTTGAAAACACAAGGAATTTCACATCTCCCTCAAATTCAACCCACCATTCAAATGTTTTAACCACTAGTATAGATAATAATTTTTTACTTTCAATTGTTATATATATATATATATATATATATAGAGAGAGAGAGAGAGAGAGAGTTAGTTGATATTGAAATGTTTACTTGTTACTAATATTTTTTAAATGACATGTTAACCCCATGTTAAGCATCGAAGGAATTATACATCTCCTTCATGTGGAGAAGTAGAAATCACCTATGTGCAGACTCTCTATATAAAGTTGATATAAAATTATTTTAGTTAAGGTGGATGTTAATATATATATATAGGCGCTGTCTAACTATTCTACGAAACGAATTTTTTCGTCGGAATCCGTCAATACAAATTTGCATGAAATCACTAATTTTTGTTGTTTAAAATTCATTTATGAATGCAGAAATGCATTCAACATGTTGAAAAACCCCTGGAGCACTTGGATTATACAGAAATAATCACTAAAATATGTGGATCTAACAATTTCTCGCCGGATTTCAGGCAAATGTCCCTGGAAAATATCGCTAGAAAAGAGTAATTTCGTAGAACGTTTAGACTATGACTATATATATATATGATTTATTGATCCCTTGTGGGAATAAGAAATGAATTAAGGAGGCTGATGACATGGAAGTCCATATCCGATGCTAGCCTTTCCCTTGTCAGGGTCGCAATATAGTTTCAGGTTCGAGGACGCTAGGTGGAAGATCTTACTGGATGGTCGGTTATGCAACAAAGAAAGACATAACATATTTTTATGAGGTAGATTACGACGATGAATGCCTGGGTACAGAGGCAATATTTCCAACGGACGATGACTTCATTCACATGCAAAAGTTGAAAAGGGCATATGATTTGGAGGATAGTGGTCCATTGGATCTACCTTTGAAAAGCGATCCCAAGGCCTTTATTCATCCTAGAGGCTTGTGTTGGAATGGGAATGACGATCAATACACAAACAAACTTAATTTCGATCCTCAACACAAAAAGAGAGGGAATGTGAAGGTGGCGGGTTTGCATGTCGTTGTAGCGTCAAAGGAATACTTAGCGAAAAGTTGGGGAAGACTTATTCTAGTGGATGCAGAGGTGAGGGAGAACTGACTCCTTCGAACAACAACCAAAACATGAGAGTGAAAAGGTTAGGTAGATGTTGGAAAGATCACAAGGAGTGAAAGCGGATGGTGGTCGAGGACGACATAGAAATTGGGGAAATACCAAATATGTTTGGAAAAATTTTTGTTGGTCGTTTCTGCAGGAAGATAGTCTCCAAAGTATGTAAGTAAGTGGCTAATGGAAAACTGGCAACCTCTGATTGGGCATTGTCTCGTCTTCCATGCTTTAGCTAGGGGATGGATCTCTTTCGGGTTAAAATCTCATGAAGATATGATGGAGGTATTCAACTGGGTTTGACGATGGGGACTGTCCAGATTAGTCCTAAAGGAATGGTCCATTTCCTTCGATACTATGCGTGATGTGCTTTCGCCAGCCAAAATTTGGGCTATATTACCAAATCTTTCGCTGGTTTTTTGGAGGGAAGAAATTCTAGTGGCTATCATAAATAGAATTGGAAGGTTCGTTGGCCTGGAGTTGAGATGGGAGGTGAAGATTGCCGAAGATGGGCTTGGTTACAAATTGAAATTGATTTACGATATGGGTTGCCTGATGAGATTGAACTAATATGGGAAATCTTCTTAGTGAACCAAAAGATAGACTATTGGAGAGTCCCTTTTAGATGCTTTAGTTTCCATGCCATGGGTCATCTCCAAGCACAATGCGAACGATTGACAATTCATTTCCCTCCTTTTGCAAAAATATGGAAAAGAAAGCAAGAGTTGGTGGACGTTGGTTTGGATGTGAAGAAGGTTGAGGGAGATGTCAGTTTGGGCGGACAAAAACAACCACGACACATTTTTCTGTGTGACTCCAAACTCTTATCGGAATGGGAAATCGGGCAAGGACTCAAGTCTTGCGACAATCGTTTACAAGTATTCCCCTATTCTAAAGAAGCCAATATCTTTTCCTATAGAATACCATGGGGTCATAAAAAACTCCAGTATCTAGGGAGTTCTCTAACTTTGAGAGGGCCTCTTTCTCGACCTTTCCTCAACAATCTCCTCATAACTCCTCCTCAACGAATTCGAGTCTGTTCAATGGAATTACATCTGAATATTTGCTTAGATCCAAAGTCAAGTTAGGGCATGATTTAGAAGCAGTCAGATTTCTTGCATTGGAAAAAGGAACAAGAGGGAATGTAGGAAGAAAATCTCGAATCTGCTTTGCCCAAATTCAGGCTACAAAAGAGATTCAGAGCGGGAAACAATCAACCATCTTATGGGACGCCCTTAGAGTACTGAAGGCTTAGGACTGAGTGACTAAATGATAATGCTATATTTCAATACACGTGGAGTGGGGGGTACTCCAAAAATTCTATCCCTCAAGCGCCTTTGCGTAGTTGTAAATCCAAACTTAATATTGATTCAAGAGATGATGTGTAGTAGTTCCAAGTCAGAGGAGATATTTACATCATGGCTAAAAAGTTGGTATTTTTGTTCCACAGATGTCGTTGGACTTTCAGGTGAACTCATAACGACATGTAGTTCGAAGTTAATGGTTACTGAATCTCAAGTTTTTCCTTGTATTCTTGTTCAGGTTAAGAATATAGTTCTAAATTCTACCCCCAAAATTTGTAATGTATATGGTCCCTCAAAATTTGTAATGTATTGGGAGCACCTAAGAATATATTTTTAAATTCTGGAAATTTAATTTTGTGGGGAGATTTAAACTTTACTGTGTCTCTCAAAGAAGTATGGGGCCAAAATCCTCATCAAGACCCTCAAGAATCTTTCTTCCATCAGTGGATGGAAAAGCATAATATTTTGGACCTGGCTCCTAAGAAAATCTCTCATACTTGGAGTAATGGAAGGAAAGGGGAAAGCCCGGTGGCCAAGCAATTAGATCAGTTCCTAATCTTTGAAAATTTGATTGAGAACAGATGGGAAATCAATTCAAGGGCGAAGATTGGGGGCATTTCTGATCACATGCCAATTGTTTTGAAAGTTTCCAAAGCATGACCAAAAACACCAATCCCAATGAAATTCAATCATGAATGGATGAAAGAAAAGGACTACCGTAAGATGGTGGAGGAGACTTGGCGTCCTTTGTCACACATTGAGGGTCAATCTGTTATGCAACAATTTGCTGAAAATATAGAAAAAATAAGGAAAGCCATGATCTTGTGGGCCAAATATTTCAGAAAAAAACAACTGACAATAATAACAGAGGTGGAATCTAAACTCAAATATCTCCTAATTGAGCGTGAGGCATGAACTCTATCTGAAGAGGAAGAATCCTTGCGCAAGGACCTAATGTTAAGGAAACAAGAATTGTTAAGCATAGAGGAAACAAATTGGAGGAAAAAACACATAACAGTTTGGATCCAAGAGGGCAACAATAACACTAAATTTTTCCATCAGCCATCGCAAAATGTCAAATGCTACGTGGGAGATTAAGGACAATCAAGGAAAAAATGTGAATAACTTTGAAGAGAGAGCCCATGCAGGTAATTTTTTTTCCCTCCAATTTACTCAAAGAACTAATGGGCTTCCATATTGTTGAGATACTGAAGGTTATAAACCTGTTCCCTTCCTTCATCATGGACGAAATGAATAAATCTCTACATATCAGAGATATCAAAGAAGGAAAATTTTCAAATCCTCTCATCCTTTCAAAAATGTAAAAGCCATGGGCTTGATGGCTTCATGACCAAATTTTATTTAGGTTTTTATGATTTGTTAAAATGGGATCTGCTGAAAGTGGCTAATGGATCTAAGAGATTTGGTAAAGTGTGGGGATCCTATAATTCAACCTTTCTTGCATTGATCCCTAAAAGAAAAACCCCTCTTTCCTTCGAAGACTTCAACCCCATTTCATGTTGCAACCTAATCTACAAGCTCATAGGTAAGATCATAGACAACCATTTGAATTCTATCTTTAGTGGATTCATATTAGAAGAGCATTATGGTTTTCTCTATAGCCGCCAAATCCATGATGCCACATTTATCACTCAAGAATTTTTTCACTCTGTCAAGCAAAAAAAAAATCCCGCCTTCATAATGAAGCTCAACTTATCAAAATCATATGACAAAGCGAATTGGACCTTCATCAGGCTAGCTCTGATAAATCTAGGAATGAATCTAGAATCCATCAATTGGGTTATGGGGTGTATCGAATCTCCTTCCTTTGCAATATTAATAAATGGTATTCTTTCCCCTTATTTCTGATCTTCATGGGGGCTCCATCAAGGATGTCCCCTCTACCCATTCTTGTTTTTAATCATTGCGGAAGGTCTAAGTTTACCGATAAAAAAGGTGGGAAATGAAGGCATACTCAAAGGCATCAACATATCAAACTCTATATTCCTGTCTCATCTGATTTTTGTTGATGACATAATTCTTTTTGGTGGAGGTTCAATTTCAGAATTCCAAGCATTGCAAAACATTTTAGACCTCTTATGTACCTCTAGAGGAATGCAAGTGAACAAAGAAAATTCGGCTGTGTTGATCAATGGAATACAATAAGTAGTGGCAACCCAAATGAAAATGTATTTTCCCTTTGCGCAACAACCTCTAGATGATGGACTAAAGTATCTTGGTTTTTCTTTAAAACCAAATGATTACTTGTTCAAGTATCGACTATGGCTATTCTCAAAAATCCTAAAAATAATTTCCTTTTGGGCTCATCGATGGATCTCCAAGGGTGGGAGACTTGTGCTCTTAAATGAGACACTGAGTAGTATACCGATGTATTGGGCATCCATAACAAAGATACCAAAATTAATTTTACACAAAATAAGGAAAGTTTGTTTCCAATTTATATGGTATGGAAATGTTGAAAATAAAAGTATCCCTCTGGTTAAGTGGTCAAATCTGGCAAGACCCAAGGAGCTGGGTGGGTGGGGTATAAAAAATCTGGTTTGGTTTTGCTGTGTGCTAGCCGCAAAAAGCATGTGGAGGTTGATGCACAATGAAATGCTAGGAGGAAGAGTGATGGTTTCAAATTACATTCATGGGATGTCCATTGTTGAATGGATTTGGAAATCCAAACAAGTCCTCTTAGAACAACTAGATTTGTTGGAAGGATCTGGTAGAAGCGCTTCTGCTGATTGGAGAACACTTGGTTTGGAATGTCGATAATGGTAAGAAAATAAGGATCGGGGAAGACCCTTGGGTCAGTTCAAGAGAAGGATACAAAATTACCAGAAGAATTGGTGGATGCACTACATGATCAAGGAATATACATTCTAAAGGATGAAACTTTAGGATGCCTAGATAGAATAGGAAGGAATGAGTGGAAAACGACCGACAACTTAGAAATAGAAGGTGAAAGCATAGATCAATGAGGATACATCGTGGCTTCTCTTAATTCAAATTTTGTTTCCTTACAAGAGGAGGAAGATACTTTTTTTGTTTCTGGACAGGAGACGAAAAAGAGGAATATATTCAACGAAACTGGGATAAAGAATGCAAGCATAGGAGGCTTTCTCCGGTGAGAGGAAATGGTGGTGGAGTTTCATATGTAGAAAAAAGACCCCCATTAAATAAAAAATCCTATTGTGGATGGCAATGGATAACAACACTCTAACTTAGGACAATAGATGGAAAAGAGGGTGGTGTGGCCCTAATGGATGTTTGTTGTGCAAAATAAATGCTGAAACAATCCAACACCTATTCATAGACTGTCCATATGCAAAACAAGTTTGGATGGAGATCGAAAAATAAGTAAAAATACAAAGGATGCAACTGGAAGCAGAGTTTGAAAGTTGGATAAAAAAGTGGAAGGAAAATGCTAGAGTTCATAGTTACATTTCAATTCCTTTGATTTTGTTTATTTTTTGTGGTGGGCCAGAAACAATGCAATTTTTCAAAATAGTTTTATTTCATGTGAGGTGGTGGTGGTGTTGACAGTCAAATTGATGGGAGAATACAAGGTCAAAATGAAACAAAAAAAGGCCAGGAAACCTTCAATGCCTAAGATTGCAGACAAAATCCCTTGGGGGTTCTTTGATGGGGCAAGCTAGGGACACCCTCCATTGTGTGGAGTAGGTGCAATTCTGTTCATTTCAAAGTCACATTATTTCACAATAAGATACGTCCCAGGGAGAGGTTCAAACAAAAAAGCAGAGCTTGCAACTCTATGGGCCTTACTGTTCCATGATGATATGCTTAATTTGGGAAAGATACATGTATTTGGCGATTCACAGGTTGTGATCGACTGGATAAATACAAAAGTAGAGATGCAGGTGAGACGTCTTCAACCCATTATGTGATAGGTTAGATCTTTCATAGACAATCTGGAATGGTTCTCATGCAAGCATATTCTCCGTGAATTGAATCAGGAGGCTGACCGTTTGTCCAAGAAGGCTCTAGAATTGGACGTTGGCGCATATATTCTTTAGGGGTTATATGAAAATCAAATTATGGAGGAAATGAATTTTCGGCTATAAGATGTTGTTTTATATTTTGCTACTCATTGCTAAGTTTTTTGTAATTAGAAAGATAAAGAGAGGAAAACTGTGATGTAAGCAACTAACAAATGAGGGATATATGATATAGTTTTTTGAATTGTGAACTTAAAATGATACAGACAGTCTTACATGATGACAATATGTATATTTCTTTTTGATTAAATATCAAGTTTTTTCATTCTCTAACATATATATATAGGTGGACATAGAAATATTTTATTTGTGGCTCACATCGTAATTATTTTTTTCTTATTAATACGTTTTTAAATGCCATATGTCAACTCCATAATATTAACCATTGAAGGAATTAAGCATCTCCCTCATTCTGGGAAGTAGAAATCACCTATTAACGAAATCATAATTTTTTTACTTTTATTTACTCTATCTCTTTCTCTTTCTATATATGGTCGACTTTGAAATATTTTTTTGTTATTAATGTTTTTTTTAAATGCCACATGTCAACTCCATGTTGAGCATAGAATGGATTACACACCTCCTGCTGGAAAATTGGTTGTCATTGATGTCAACCCTAGAAGAAGCTCTGAAGCAAGTCTAGAAGTCCTAAGAAGTGATGGGTTTATTTGAAGAAGTCTCCAAAGTGGTCCCCTGATGGCGTAGCTCTAAGCATGGCCTTCATGGGAAGATGATTTGAAGAAGCCTACAAGAAGCCTTTGTCATCAAGAAAATAAGTTCCAATGAATGATCAAGAAGTCCCGAGAATATGGTTAAAAGGCCTTGGAGGTATGGTCAAGAAGCCCCTCAGTTGATTGAAGAAAAAGAGTATGAAGGACATTGAAAATGCATGGAAAAACTCCATGGATTGATAGTTCTCGTCAATCCGTTTCCAACGGTAGGTGGCATGCCACATGTTTCCTCACGGTTGAGGAGATATGCCCTCTTAAAGATGATCATGTGAATTTGTCCCATTGCCTAAAGTCGATCCCATTTGGAATAATCATTAAAAAAAACAAATTGAATTTTATTTGGGTCAAGTCAGCCCCAAAAGGAGGGTGCCAAATCTAGTATAAGTAAGGCGCCTAGGAGCTCATTTGAGATATCAAATCAAGTTAATTCTATCTGAGGTGAAAAAGGAGATCCAAGGCAAATTTCTGAGGTAGCAAGGTTAAGTTTGAAGCCTGCTCTGAGGTGCAAATATGAGGTTGTTCTGAGGCAATGAATATCCGAGGCAGTGGAGATATAAGGAAACAAAATATAAGGAGGTGAAATCTTGTTTTGAGGCGATCTTAGGCTTGTTCTAAAGGCAAATTGAAGGGAAAATATGAGGCGAGTATAAGGACTGTTCTGATGCAAGTATGAGGTATTTCTTTTGATGCAAATTTCAGGAAGAACATGGCCGAGGTTAAGGAAAATTTTGGATGGAACCTCTTCTAAGTTTAAAGCTTGTTTCAAGCATGAGTTAAAGGAGTCTTTTTGGCCAAGTTTCAAGCTTGCTACAAGAGTTACTTTTGGTGAGTTCCAGATCTACGATCGAGGACTGTATTGAGGATAATCTCAGAAGAATTGAGATCTGTTTTGCTATGAGTGTTTGGAGCATCCTAAGTGGGCTTCAAGACTGTCTTTGAAGCAATATATGAGGTTTCTAAGAAAGGGTTTTGACCTGATTTAACACAAGTTTCATAGTGAAAATTTCAGCTTGGTTAGAGCAGTTCAAACGAAGATTTCAGATCTGTCTTGGCAGAAGATTTAACTCATCAAGGAAGCAAAGTACATTGTTTGTGTTTTGATCTGGTCAAGGACAAGTTTTGGCATAAGAAGACAACATATGAAAGATACAAATCAAGGGTGATACAATCTATGTTTTGTAACTGACAAGGCAAGATATTCACCTTGCAAAGGCTGATTAAGGGTGTACTCTGGTAATTCTTTTGTGAATCTTGTAAAAAACATTTTTGAGAATAAAATTTGAAACAAGGGTGGTTGGGTGGTGCACAGGAATATTGGTGTCTTCAATTTTTAGGTTGGTGCCTGAGAAGTGTGAGTAGGTGCTCACAAAGGGGGTTGGTCCCTCCTTCTAGTTGGTGCTAGAAAATTCAGGGGGTTGGTGCCTCCTTCCAGTTGGTGTTGGAGAATCTTGGAAGTTCGTGCTTCCGGTGGATGCAATCTTCTGATATATTAAAAAACATTCTTTGTTTTTCTCCCATTTGGGTTTCCACGTAAAATTCTTGTGCACTGTGTATCTGTGGTTTTTTGTTTCAATATATGATATCTTGGATGCAACAATATATTGAATGCAATTATAAAGAGAAAAAAGTGATAAATTGTTTATACTGATTCACCCCCCCTCTCAGTATCCCTGAATATACCATCAATTGGTATCAGAGCAGGGCCTTCAAGAGTAGTCTAACCACTGGAAGGTAGATCATGGATTGAACTAAGAATGAAACACCAATGTTTGATGGTTAGAACTATGATTTCAGGAGTAGAAGGATGAGAAGTTTCTTGCAAGCATAGGGATTTGATGTCTGGCAAGCAATAGTAAACATATACAAGACACCTGCTTCTCCCCCAATAGATGCAACTGGAAATATACTCTATGAAAACAATTCGAAGGCTATGAATGCTATTCTAAGTGGTCTGGTTGATTCAATATATGTCAAGGCTATGCACAATGTCTCTTCAAAGGAAATTTGGGACAAACTTCAAAATTCTCGTGAAGGAGATGCCAAGGTCAAGGGGGCCAAGCTTCAAACTTACAGAGGTCAATTTGAACATCTAAAAATGAAGGAAGATGAAGATATTGCAACTTGTTTTCTGTGAGTTGATGAAATAGTGAACATTATTAGAGGACCGAGAGACGAAATTAAAGGTTCGGTAATTGTTCATAAGATACTAAGGTCTCTTTCAATGAGATTTTATCCTAAAGTTTCATCTCTAGAAGAAAGACTAGATCTTGCTACGTTGAGCATGAATGAGCTATAAGGAATATTTACAACTTATGAAATGAGAATAGAACAAGATAATCCATCCAAAAGCGAAACAACTTTCAAAGCATCCAAGAAGACAAGAAAGAACAAGCAAAATTCAAAGTCAAGCTCCAAATGTAACGATGATTTAGATGAAGATGAAGAAATAGCCAAGTTCGTGAGGAGGTCGAAGAAAGGAACTGACAAGTACAAAGGTAAGATTGCCTTAAAGTTCTTTAATTGCAGTAAAATTGGTCATTTCACTTCCAAATGTCCTTATGCAAGGGGTTCAGATAGTGATGATGAAGAAGGAGTTCCTAACAAAGAAAAGAAATATCAGAAAATAGAAAAGAAAAGAAATAAAAGAAAATTCTTCAAGAAAAGTATCTATTCAAGAGATGATAGTTCCTCATCTAGTGAGGATAATGACAATGATAATGACTCATAAAGAGTGCTCTTTATGGAAATGGAAACCCAAGAAGAAACCCCTGAAGATGACGAGGAATATTGTGAAGACAAAGGAGAAGTGGATCTCGCGGAAGAACTGATCAATGCCTTAAGAGATCTAAAAAGAGAAAGGAAGAAAAACAAGTCACTCAAGAAAGAACTAAGCGAGCTAAAGGAATGTTCTCAAAGTCCCAATTTTTTTTTTGAAGAAACAAATCATATTATCATCAGTCTAAAAATCCAGTTGGAAGAAGCCAGAATGATTGAAGAAACACTCAAAAACCAGTTGGAAGAAAAGGAGAAAATAAAGGAAATCCTGGAAGCATAAATAGTCTCACTAAAGAAGGAACTTCATTAGAAACACATCCAACAAAATTTTGGATATATCACCAAAATATTGGATGAAATTATCAGTAGTCAAAGGCCATGCTATGACAAGTCTGGACTAGGATACAAGGAAACTCATACTGAGAAGGGTTCAAGCTCCACGCCGACAGGAAAAGAATCATACCAAAAGAGTTATGCAGATGTCTTCAGAGGTCCCATCAAGAAGGAAGAATGCAAGCCTTCAAAGGAGAACATTCAGGCAATGGAAATCATCCAAGAAGAATATCATCCAATCAAAGGGACACGAAATCAACAACCAACAATCGAGAGGACTCAAGAAGAGGATTATAGAAGAGTTGCACCACCTAGAATATCTCCCACACTCAAGTACCAAACCATCTTCATGTTATTCCTACAACAATTTTTGGCACAAGGCTATAAATTGTAGAGATTATGCTAGGAACAAAAGCAACTATGGAGGCTACCTTAAAAATAACTATCTCAGAAAGCCTCATGAAGCTAAAGATTGCAGGTTGATTGTTCCTCCAAGGGAACCAAAGCGAGATTTCAACAGTCATGTAAAAGAACCGTCAAGGATCTGGAAAAGGAAGTAGGATGAACTGAACATTGAAGAATGTGCTATTTCTCTACAAGCCCAAAGAAGAAAAAGTGAATGGTATGTTGACAATCACTGTTCAAAGTGTTAGCTCTCTGTAATTTCCTTGGATGAGGAGGAAATAGATAGAGGATTAACCTCAAACCAACATGGAGCTGGAAGCTAGCTCTTCTAGCCAGAGAGGGCTCTCTCTCTTCAAATCAACTAATTAAAGGATTGGTTTGGTTTAACTCAAAGGCTAGATCTCTAAGATAAATGAATTTATAGGGTTGGTGACAATTTGGACAGAAAATACATTGGGCTATGGAGTCACTAAAGTCAAAGTCAATAAAAACTTGCTGGATGCCTGGTAGATTTAAGAAAGGACTGAACACAAGCAAAATAGAAAATAACATTTTAATCCAAATATATATATTGTAGACAACATGTTTATAGAAAAGACAATAGTCCTTTAAGGCATTTATCAAGGATGAATCTCAAAGAAACTATAGCAAAAGTACAATTCGAACTACACACAACAAAGCATCTGATAAAAATGAATTATGATACATATATTTCATATCAACATGGAGAAGAAATCATACAATATCAAGTATAAAACATGAAAGTGAAGACTGAGAATCACACACATAAAATATCACAATCACATGTATCTCTGTGGTCAAAACTCAAGGACTTCTGATCCAACAATTTTTCATTAACAACAACGAAAAATTACAATATCTTCAATAATATTCCTATACACACTTGCCAACCCTTTAGTTTTCATGGCTGCCTTAATATATACGAAAACATATGTCTAAAGTATCAAATCCAGATCTAACTATGATCCTACAATAGTGCTAACAGTGACACATAATCAACATGAAATCTTTAACAAACTGCTAAAATGGAGTCGACTTGGACTTTATTACAACGACTTTGATATGACAATAAATGATGTTGAATTGGTGTTCATCACCTCCTTCGGGACTCGCGACATGGTCTAACAGTCTCCCATGGATCCATTAACTCTGGTGGTGATGAGTTTACCAATCACCCACGGGTTTTGGTCTAACGACAGCCGTACTGCCATTAAACTGGTATCATAGCGAAAGGTTACAGGTTCGAGTCTGCTCGATTGGTGTCGAGTATCTCAGTTGGTGCTGAGGGGGAGATTGTTGAATTGGTGTTCATCACCTCCTTCGGGACTCGCGACATGGTCTAAAAACCTCCCGTGGATCCATTAACTTTGGCGGTGATGAGTTTACTAATCACTCGCAGGTTTTAGTCTAACGACAGCCGTACTGCCATTAAACTGGTATCAGAGTGAAAGGTTACAGGTTCGAGTCCGCTCGATTGGTGTTGAGTATCTCAGTTGGTGCTGAGAGCCCTCAGTTGTTGCTGAGGGGGAGATTGTTGAATTGGTGTTCATCACCTCCTTCGGGACTCGCGACATGGTCTAACAGCCTCCCGTGGATCCATTAAATCTGGCGGTGATGAGTTTACCAATCACCCGCGGGTTTTGGTCTAACGAAAACTGTACTGCCATTAAAACCGTTGGGTCCATAGGAAACGTGGCGAAATATCGTCATTTTGCTGACTGAAAAGTCAAAGGAATGGGGTTCCCTAACCTCTCGAACTCGCGATATGTGAAATCATGAAATGCCAAAATGCGAAATTGAGAAACGCCTTTTGGCGCAGCCTGTGGTCACCACTGGTGGTCACGTGAGGGGAAGAAGCTAGTGGAGCTAAACTTTTTTGGAGTTTCTAGGATTAAGACTTGGAGTGTCGAGACTCTTCACCACAGGAATGCCGAAATGCCGAAATACTGAAATGCGAAATGGCGAAATCAACGCGAGACCTTGTGCTTGTAATCCAGTGGTGTTGGATACTTGGAAATCTGATCGAAGGGCTATTGTTTCTCTTCATGATTAATTGTTCAGTTATGATTCAGTTAGCAGAACCAAATCATGGTTCTTGGACGGTTGGCATTTCAGTTGTTGAAGTGTTGTTCTAGGAATTTGAGGGGTAACTGAAGGGGTTGTAGTGTATAAAAGAAACATGCAGTGACTGTGTGTGGTTGGTTTTTCTAAATGAAAAATGAGTTGAACTGTAAAGAAGGGAAAATTACAGTATGCATAGTGTGAGACCAACAGTATGCGCAGAGTGAGATAAAACTCAGAGATGAGTAACAGATGAGGAATAGACAGAAGCGAGATGCAATTTTCTTTTTGAGGCTTGAGCGAGCGAAGCAGAGAAAAAGTGGAGTGGCAGTGAACAACCCGATGAGTAGAATTGTGGCACGGTGAAGAGCATGCAGAGGCACTGTGCATGGAGGATGAAGAAGGTGCACATATAGTATAAATACGCAGAATAGAGAAGAAATGGAGGTTGCTATTGAGAGTGATTCAGGCGTGTAGAAGGAGGCAGTGTGCATCAACTGAAATACATAGAAGAGGAATGGTGCATTGAATGGACATGGTGCACAGAGCATAAAAGACATAAGAACAGAAAGCGCAAGGTATGTGTGCAGGAAGACAGTGAGGCAGACAGAGCAGGGCAATGTAGCAGAACAATGATGAGACTGTAAGCCATTGATGAACATTATATCACTGTAATAAGTTTCAGTAGCAAAGATTGATATTTTAGGGTGGTTGGGAGGTGCTAGGGAGAACTGTTATCCTCAGAGGTTCAAATGGGTGCTTGAACACATGGAGTTGTAGCTTCCATCTGGTTGCAGCCAGAGAAACTAGGGTGGTAGGGTGGTGCAAGGGAGAACATTGGTTCTCTGATATACAGGTCGGTGCCTGTGTAACTGGAAGTTGGTGCTTCCATACAGTTGGTGTTGGAACTCTTAGGAAGTTGGTTCTTCCATCCAGTTGGTGCTGGAACTCTTAGGGAGTTGGTGCTTCCTTCTAGTGGGTGCTAGAGAAACTAGGGAGTCGGTGCTTCCTTCAATGGGTGCTAGAGAATCCAGAGAGTTGGTGCTTTCAGCAAGTAGAAGCTTGCAAAACAGAGGTTGTAGCCTCATTATGAGTTGGTGCTCATAAGTATGATAATGTATAGAATGTAAAGATTATTTATCATATAAAGAAGACGAGTTTTTTACCCTTTATGGGTTTCCTCAGGAAATAT
>SNQJ01S0002219.1:495075-508676 GCA_010110895.2 Picea sitchensis
ATCCTTGGATTGTATGCATCATGGAAGAAAAATGAAATTGCATAATAGAGATCGATGAGAATCAATGGGGAGATCTAAGGGTTGTTTGAAAAGTACGAGCTACAATTACGCACTGTGTTAGTAGGAGAGAAACATCTTCAACAACTTTTACAAAATGATATACATGACATCCTGTAGAGATAACAAGAGGAAAGACCTTGTCAAGGAAAGCTAACCTTTTAGGAACAAAGGGGGAAAATAGTTAGAAGCAGAGAGATAACAGTGACAGGGAAGAGGAAAGACCTTGTCAAGGAAAGCTAACCTTTTAGGAACAAAGGGGGAAAATAGTCAGAAGCAGAAAGATAACAGTGACAGGGGGAGTCATCCAGTTATGAGAAGAAAAGGTTGATGAAGGAGTCCTAGTTAGAGAGGTGAACATTTTTGCGTATTCTACAGAGGATACAACGGAAGATGGAGATGAATAGGTCCAAGAATCAGAAGGAGAAGACTTTGGTTTAGATACAAATATTCTGCAGGACTCAAATAAGAAAATCCATCATGTCAGGGGGAGTTTGTGTTGGTTGAATATCTGATACCTCTTAAACATACTGAAACAGCTCCGGGGGAGCATGTTTTCTTTGGCATTGATGTCAAAGGGGGAGAAAAGGAGTGGTTTGGACCAGATGCTACAGTTGGAGGTCCAAACAGATTAGCACAACCGTTCAGGGTTGCCATCAATGCCAAAGGGGGAGATTGTTGGCATGTTTTACAAGCAGTGTATTCTTGTCATTGATGGAATGTAAAACAACGATGATGGATTAAGTACAGGAAGAATGTGCTAGGCGGGCACCAAAAGTATTTTTGGAAGACGCAACAGAGCAAGCTCGATAAGATCAGAAGAGATAGTGTAGAGTATGCGTGTTTGTCATTGATGGCAAAGATCACGACCAACAATGCAGGGATAATGGCATGGCAATGCAAAGTTCAACAAGTGATCATTGGATCCCATTCAGAAGTGTAAACTCCAGGAGTCAAGGAAGCAATTCACAGCAGAAAATCGCGAAATGCGAAACCACGACTTAATCTCCATTTCGGACTTTCAGATACCGGGAGTTGGAGGTGTCAAGGAAATTCACGACAAGAATAATGAAATTGCGAAATGCGAAACCATGATGTTTCAGAGTTTCAGATACCGGGAGTTGGAGGAGTCAAGAGCCGAGACTCTTCATCACAGGAGTCCGAAGTTGCGAAATGCGAAACGCCGAAATCCTGAAACAGACACATCAACAAAGACTCTATTTCGGAGTTCCGCAGACTGGGAAATCAAATATCAAAGGAACTTTAACCTTTGAAGTAGCGAACCTCGAAATCTCGAAAGCAGGAGAACCGTCCATCTTCGGGAATGACACGTGGTTACAGATCAACATTTCACTGACTGAGAGGTCAAAGGAAGGAGTGCCCTAACCTCTCAAACTCGCGATATGCGAAATCACGAATTAATTTGAGTCGTTGATCAAAGGGAAATCCTGGACCATTGATCAGGCACAACGAAGGCTCGTGAATTTGTGAAATGATCCTTGCCGTTGAAGCCAGAGGACACATGGTGAAAGATTGACATTTCACTGACCGAAAGGTCAAAGGAAGGAGTGCTCTAACCTCTCTAACTCGCGATATGCGAAATCATGAAATAATCCTAGCCGTCGGATCGAGGATTGATCTGGACCGTTGATTAGACACGACGAAGGATCGTGAAGTTTCGAAATCACGATAAGATCTGGACTGTTGGGTCCATAGGACATGTGGTGAAAGATCATCATTTCGATGACTGGAAAGTCAAAGGAACGGGGTTCCCTAACCTCTCGAACTTGCGATATGCGAAATCGTGAAATGCCAAAATGCGAAATTGCGAAACGCCTTTTAGCGCAGCCTGTGGTCACCATTGGTGGTCACGTGAGGGGAAGAAACTAGTGGAGCTAAACCTTTTCGGAGTTTCAGGGATTGCGACTTGGAGTGTCGAGACTCTTCACCACAGGAATGATGAAATGCCGAAATATCGAAATGCGAAATGGCGAAATCAACGCGAGACCCTGTGCTTGTAATCTAATGGTGTTGGATACTTGGAAATCTGATCGAAGGGATACTATTGCTCTTCATGATTAATTGTTCAGTTATGATTTAGTTAGCAGAACCGAATCATGGTTCTTGGACGGTTGGCGTTTCATTTGCTGAAGCGTTGTTTTAGGGATTTGAGAGGTAACTGAAGGGGTTGTAGTGTATAAAAGAAACATGCAGTGACTGTGTGTTGTTGGTTATTCTGAATGAAAAATGAGTTGAACTGTAAAGAAGGGAAAATTATAGTATGTGTAGTGTGAGACCAACAGTATGCATAGAGTGAGATAAAACTCAGATATGAGTAACAGATGAGGAATAGACAAAAGCGAGATGCAATTTTCTTTTGAGGCTTGAGCAAGCGAAGTAGAACAAAAGTGGAGTGGCAGTGAACAACCCGATGAGCAGAACCGTGGCACGGTGAAGAGCATGCAGAGGCACTGTGCTTGGAGGACGAAGAAGGTGCATAGATAGTATAAATACGTAGAACATAGAAGAGATGGAGGCTGTTGTTGAGAGTGATTCAGGCGTGTAGAAGGAGGTAGTGTGCATCAGCTTAAATACACAAAAGAGGAATGGTGCATTGAATGGACATGGCGCACATAGCATAAAAGGAAGAAGAATAGAAATCTCAAGGCATGTGTGCAGGAAGACAGTGAGGCAGACAGAGCAGGGTAGTGTAGCAGAACAATGATGAGACTGTAAGCCATTGATGAACATTATATCATTGTAATAAGTTTCAGTAGAAAAGATTGATATTTCAGGGTGGTTGGGAGGTGCTAGGGAGGACCGTTGTCCTCAGAGGTTCAAGTGGGTACTTGAACACAAGGAGTTGTAGCTTCCTTCTGGTTGCAGCCAGAGAAACCAGGGTGGTAGGGTGGTGCAAGGGAGAACATTGGTTCTCTGATATATAGGTCGATGCCTGTGTAACTGGAAGTTGGTGCTTCCATCCAGTTGGTGCTGGAACTCTTAGGAAGTTGGTGCTTCCATCTAGTTGGTGCTGGAACTCTTAGGGAGTTGGTTCTTCCTTCTAGTGGGTGCTAGAGAAACCAGGGAGTCGGTGCTTCCTTCTAGTGGGTGCTAGAGAATCCAGAGAGTTGGTGCTCTAAACAAGTAGCAACTTGAAAAACAGAGGTTGTAGCCTCATTATGAGTTGGTGCTCATAAGTATGATAATGTACAGAATGCAAAGATTACTTATCATATAAAGAAGAAGAGGTTTTTACCTTTTATGGGTTTCCTCAGGAAATATCTGTCTCTGTGTATCTCATATGTGTGAATGATGGTGAATGTTCTATTGCTTACTTCCTTGCATTATTGTGATCATCATTGAGAGTTCTGTAATGAATTTAAAATGAGCATAATTGTTTAAGCTCGGTAACAACTGATTCACCCCCCCTCTCAGTTGTCCAACAGATGAAACTCAAAATTTGTGACTTCCATTACTGATGTTCGTTGGATATGGGCCGATGCACTTGTCGAACCATTCATGCTGAGTTGGAGGTGTTCTGGTCATTCTATCACCGTCGCGCAGTAAATTCGTTGCGCAACCACCATCTAAGAGAAATTGCACCAAAGTTGCGGAACAATTAGTGGTCTGATCAAGCTTGTGGGAAATAGTTCCTCTTTGATAATATAATATGCTTATGTAGGTAACCTTTTGCAAAAAAAGATTCAACATGGAAAAATGAAAAAAATTGTGTCAAAAAGGTTTCAATGGTTCAGTTTTCTGTTGCTTTAGCAAGCAAGTTAAGCTTTCCCTTCTTTCCAATCTCCACCTGCTGCAAACTTTGTTTGAGGGCCTTGTTCTCCCTCCTCAGAATGAGTTTCTGTTGATAAACACTCTTCAACTATCTATGTAAAGGCAAGGTCCTTCTCACCATTGATGCAACTTTGTCTATTACGGGTTCACAATCTGTTATGTGTTCAACAAATTTCATTTTGGATTTCTTATCTTCCTCCCTGAGTTGAAATATCATATTTTGTGCTTCTCTGAGCTTTGTATTTAACCTCTTGAAAGTGTGTTTTCCTTCATCATCTTTCTTTTCTGCTAGCTGATTCTGAGATGGAATTGATGCTACGAATTCCTAGTTGCGGGCCTTTCTACTATCACAGAGGCGTCTTTCCTGGAAGCTTCTTCTAGAGACTTCCTCTTCAATTATCTATATTCATGTTGCAATTGTGCTATAAAAAAATAAGCATGCTTCAACTGTCCTTGCAACTCCATAATTTAAATGTCTCTGTCATCTGAGAGGGTTTGTTGTATGAAGGTTTCTGGAGTCTCACTAATTTCTCATGATGTATGTATAACAAGAATTCTCTTTGCTACAGATTTGGTGAGTGGTTTTCTAGTAACTTCGGTCACTTCTGGAGAGAACTAGAGTTTCTTTCCTTTATTTTTATCATGTTGACCTGCTACTGGTTATTCAGTCTCTTTTACCCTTTTCTTGACAAAACTCTGAGGGATTGATGTTGCAGTTCTTTCTGTTGATGAGGGTGCATTTCTCAAACTTTGTGAACTACCTCTAGAATATGTTGTTATGCTTAATGAATTTATAAAAGAATCCCAGTCTTGATTTCTCTTTCTGAGTTCTTCCATTATTAAAAGTTTGATCAAAGAAAAATGGAAGAGGCTAGCATATCCTTGCTCCTTTCTTAGTTGTACTCTGCCATCCATCCTTCCTAGACTTATGGAAAGGTAATATGGAAGATTCAAAGGATTCTTACTAGTGAAGTGCATTAAGAGCTAGATATGGTATTGGTAAACCCTGTTGAATCTCCCTTCACATGTAAAAAACCTTTGGATAACTCTCAACAAATCACTATAACTTTCCGATAAAAACTCTCTAGGCATGGTAACTCCGAATTTAGTATTTCTAAATTCAGGCTTCATAAACTCATGATGGTTAGACAAATCCAACTGCATACCTTTGAACCATTGTTCTCCATGAGAAAGGATTTCTGTCGCAACAACAATGCTATCTTCAGAAACCTGTAGTTGGAGATTACCCACCTTAGCCTTAACACCATCAAAATTCGTTGCAAAATCTCGTGCCACCTGTTTGCTGTACCCCTGAAGTTTTTCACAAAACCTGACATAGCCCACTTGTTCAAAGTATGCTATGATTGTTGGGTCATTATTTACCAAAATTAAACCTTATGGCTCGAATATCACGAAATCACCACCCTTTACATTCTTTTTTCTATGTTCTGGAGTTGTCATGATTTTGGTGTGTGTTAACCTTCAGCTTAGCAAATGAAAAATAGTAACATTTGCGCAGTGCACAACAATGGATAGAACAAGGACTCGTGCGCAAAAACGAATAGAACATGGACTTGTGCACAACGAATGAGAGTAGGATACTCTACATAGTAAATGAGAATGGTGTCTTTTGCGTAGCAACCAGTTGCAACATCCTCTGCGCCCTTTCTGCAACAACAAACATCACAAGGATTTGTGCGCAACAAATTTGGCCGGGAGGTTCTGAAATTCCGGACAAAGAGAAACGATTTATTGATGCTTTCTTTACTTGTACGAAGGATAAATTTGAAATATGACTCCAATTAAAACATGAATTATGCCATCATACCTCGTCGTACTTCCATACACAACATTGGGATGTTGTACAACAACTTGCGCCGCGCGATGATTTCTTGATGACGCCACATGTCCTTGATAGATTCGAATCCATGAAACTGTTAGAACTTTGATAAGACTGACTCCAACTGTGAAACGACATCATGGCCCTTTAGCGACATGACAACCCACATCTTGGCAAAAAGAAAAACCATAAGTTGCATGGTTAAAAAAGAAAACCCGACCCATGCCAGACAAACCTATGACTTATGACTTAGGAAAAATCCTTCAATGTTCTTATTTGACCCAAGACATGTCTTTATTCTATGATTTTATTTAAGACCTTAACAACCTATTTATAGGACACTAACACAAAGCATATGACAGGGGACAAGGACATATTTTTAACATTGAAGAAAGAAAAATGTGGATTAGTTTCGTTTGGAAATGATAACTTAGCCAAAATTGTAGGAAAAGACACAATCAAGCTTGGAAGAAAAGACACCATGGCAGGAAATTTCCTACTTGTCGAAAACATGAATCAGAATATGCTAAGTGTGAGTCAAATGTGTGACCAGGGACACACACTTCTATTCAACTCAAAGAAATGTGAAATAAGAAGAGAAGGATTAGGAAGATTGGTGGTGACAACAATAATGACTCCAAACAACATATACATATTGAATGAGATCAGAAAGGAAAGATGTTGCCTGGGAAAGGAAGATGCAATTTGGATTTGGCATAGGAGAATGAGCCATATGCACTTTGACAATCTTGTCAAAATCAACAGAAAGGAAGCGGTAAGAGAAATCCCTGAAATCTCAAAGCTAGCAAACACTATGTGCAAGCACCGCCAACATGGAAAACAAACAAGAGTTGAGTTCAGGACAAATCAATACTCTACAACAAAAACATTGGAGATTGTACACACTGATCTATGTGGACCAATGAGAACAAAATCGATAAGTGGTGAACAATACTTCATGCTTCTTATTGATGATTACATAAGAATGACCAAGGTCTGTTTCCTCAAGAAAAAGTTAGAAGCGTTCGAATGTTTCAGGACATTCAAAGAGATGGTTGAAAACGAGACTGATTTGAAAATCAAGTGCTTAAGATTAGATAATGGAGGTGATTTCATGTCAAAAGAATTCAAGTATTTTTGTGAAGAACATGGAACAAAAAGACAATTCTCAGCAACTAGGACACCTCTACAAAATGGAGTTGTTGAAAAGAAGAACAAAGCTATACAGGAAATGGACAGAACCATGTTGAATGATTCCAAGTTGAGCGATATCTTTTGGGTACAAGTAGTACTTACAATCGTTCATATCTTGAACAGAGGAATGCTTAGAAGTAACAATGATAAGACTCCATATGAAATATGGAAGGGAAGACCGACAAACATCAATCACTTTAGAGTTTTTGGAAGAAAATGTTATATAAAAAGAGAAGATAACAAGGTTGAAAAATTTGTCTCCCGGGTTGATGAAGACATACTCGTTGGGCAATCAAACAAAAAAAATACATACAAATTCTATAACCTAAGACTCAACAAAATAGTGGAAAGCATCAATGTAAAAGTCGATAAAACAAATGTGCTGAAGACCAGGAAAGAAAGCAAAAATTCAAAAGAGTAGGTAGCAGAAGAAGAACTAAAGAAAAAAGAAGAAGTAGAAGAAGAAGAAGAAGAACCAAAAGAGAAGCAACCATAAGCAAAGCAAGAAGAAACAAAAGATAATCAACATGATATCTAGACACCTTCTAAGACACCTAAATGCTGGTATTATAAGAATAATTCATCAGAACAAATTACTGGGGATACAATTGCAGGAATAGAAACTGGAAGAAGCAAACGAGCATGTGCACTAGAACAAAGACATATATCATTATTATCCACAGTTGAACCAAACATCTTTGAGGAAGCCAAAAATGAACATTGGATCGAGGCCATGGAAGAAGAACTAAATCAAATAGAGAAGAATGAGACATGGGAACTAGTTCCAAGACCTAAAACCAAAAATTTTATAGGCACAAAATGGGTATTCAGAAACAAGCTGAACAAAGAGGGACATGTAACTAGAAACAAGACAAGGTTAATATGCAAAGGATATGAAAAAGTTGAAGGTATAGATTTTGAAGAAATCGTTGCCCCAATAACTAGAATGGAAGCAATCAAAATGTTCTTGGCTTATGCATGCTCCAGAAGGATCAAGGTATATCAAATGGATGTAAAACCAACGCTACTTAATGGAGAATTAGAAGAATAAGTTTACATAGAACAACCATAATGGTTTCAATTGTTAGAAAATGAAGACTATGTTTGTAGATTGAAGAAATCCATGTATGGACTCCAACAAACACCTAGAGATTGGTACGCAAGATTGGACATATACCTACATCAACAAGGATCAGAAGGGGAAGCACAGATAATAATCTCTATATAAAAGTGGAAAAATAGAATTTGACTATCATTGAAGTATATGTGGATGACATCATCTTTGGAAGTGACGATGAAAGGTTGAGTCAGAATTTTTCCAGAGATATGAAAAGTGAGTTTGAAATGTCCCTACTTGGGGAGTTTACTTCCTTCTTGGGACTCCGAATATCTCAGCTAGATGAAGGCATATTCATTTCCCAAACCAAGTACATCAAGGAAATGTTGAAGAAATTCATAATGAAATATTGCAAACCCGTATGCACTCCTATGGTGACCGGTTGCAAGTTGAGAAAGGATGATGAATCTAAAGAAGTGAATCAAATACTTTATAAATCAATGATTGACAATCTACTCTATGTGACAACTTCAAGACCAGATGTGATACAAGCAATTGGATAGGTTGTAATATTTCAAGCAATACCGAAGGAAACCCATGTTCTAGCAATGAAGAGGATATTCAAATATCTCAAAGGAACAACAAATATTGGACTATGGTATCCGAAAGCGAATGGGCTAACTATGGTTGCCTACACAGATGCAGATTGGGAAGGGAGTATTGATGACAGAAAAAGTACGAGTGGAGCAATTTTCTACTTGGGTAATTGTCTGGTGTCCTGGTTAACCAAGAAGAAATATTCAGTATCCTTGTCCACAACAGAAGCATAATATATTGCAGCAACATGTTGTACTCTGGTCCTTTGGATGAATAAAACCCTACAAGATATACACGTAGAATATGGTGATTCTATTTTGATATTATGTGACAACATGAGTGCCATAAGCATTTCCAAGAATCCAGTGATGCATTCCAAGACCAAGTATATTCCTATCAAGTACCACTTTCTTTAGGGACATGTTACAAAGAAGAGTATCAGGTTGGAGCACATTGGGACAAAGGAATAGATAACATACATCTTCACCAAGACTCTCCCAAGGGAGACATTTGAGTATCTTCGACAGAAACTAAGAGTAGTTTCTGCCCCACATTGATTTACACGACACATTGCAAAGAAGAAGGGGGGGAGATAAATTGTCAAAAAAAGATATACTGTCAGGGAGAGTTACCCTTTTCCATTCATGTCAAAGGGGAAGAGAAAGATCAGAAGCATGAAAATAGGGGGAGAAATGGTCACAAGGGGAGTATGCGTATTGCTATCAATGCCAAAGGGGGATATTGTTGGAAAATTGGTTGTCATTGATGTAAACCTTAGAAGAAGCCTCGAAGCAAGTCCATAAGCCCTTAATAATGATGGGTTTATTCGAAGAAGTCTCCAAAGTGTTCCCCTTATGGCATAGCTCTAAGCATGGACCTCATGGGAAGTTTCTTTGAAGAAGCCTACAAGAATCCTTTGCCATCAAGAAAATAAGTTCCAATAAATGGTCAAGAAGTCTCGAGAATATGGTTAAAAGGCCCTAGAGGTGTGGTCAAGAAGCCCCACAATTGACTGAAGAAAAATAATATGAAGGGAATTGCAAATCCATGCAAAACCTCCATCTTGTCAAGTCGTTTTCAATGGTAGGTGGCATGCCATGTGGCTCCTCATGGTTGAGGAGATATGCCCTCGTAAATATTATCATGTGAATTTGTCCCATCACCTAAAGCCAACCCCATTTGGAATAATCATTAAAAAAATCAAATTGAATTTTATTTGGGTCAAGTCATCCCTAAAAGGAGGGCACCGGATCTAGTATAAATAAGGCACCTAGGATCACATTTGAGATATCAACTAAAGTGACTTCTATTTGAGGTAACAAATTTCTGAGGCAACAAGGTCAAGTTTGAAGCCTGTTATGAGGCACAAATTTGAGGCCGTTCCGAGGCAACGAATATATGAGGTAGTGGAGACATAAGGCAACAAAACTCTGAGTAGGTGAAATCCTGTTTTGAGACGAGTTTAGGCCTAATCTAAAGGAAAATTGAAGGGAAGATCTGAGGCAAGTACACAGACCGTTCTAATGCAAGTCTGAGGTATTTCTTTTGATGCGAATTTCAGGAATAACATGGCTGAGGTTAAGGATTGTTTTGGACCAAACCTCTGCTAAGTTTAAAGCTCGTTTCAAGTGTGAGTTAAAGGAGTCTTTTTGGAGTAGTTTCAAGCCTGCTACAAGAGTAACGTTTCGTGAGTTCCGGATCTAAGATTGAGGACTGTATTGAGGATAATCTCATAATAGTTGAGATATGTTTTGCCGTGAGTGTTTGGAGAATCCTAAGCAGGCTTCGGGACTGTCTTCGAAGCCATTATTTGAGGTTTCTAAGCAAGGGTTCTTATATGATTTAACACAAGTTTCAAAGAAAAAATTTCAGATTGGTTACAATAGTTCAAGCGAAGATTTCAGATCTGTCTTGGTAGAATATTTAACTTAGCAAGGAATCAAAGTACAATGTTTGTGTTTTGATATGGTCAAGGAGAAGTTTTGGCATAAGAAGGCAGCATATGAAGGCTACAGATAAAGGGTGATACCGTCTATCTTTTGCAGCTGACAAGGCAAGGGATTCACCTTGTAAAGTGTGATTAAGTGTGTACTCTGGTAATTCTTTTGTGAATCTGGTAATTCTTTTGTGAATCCTGTGAAGAACATTTTTGAGAATAATTTTTGAAACAAGGGTGGTTGGGCGGTGCACGGGAAGATTGGTTTCTTCAGTTTGTAGGTTGGTGAATGAGAAGTGTGAGTTGGTGCTCACAAATGGGGTTGGTGCTAGAAAATTCAGGGGTTGGTTCCTCTTTGTAGTTGGTACTGGAGAATCTTGGAAGTTGGTGCTTCTAGTGGATGTAATTTTCTAATATATTAAAAAGCCTTACGTGGTTTTCTCCCATTTGTGTTTCCAGTAAAATTCTTATGCACTGTATATCTATAATTGTTTGTTTCAATATATAATATATTGAATGCAATTATAAGTAGAAAAAGTGATAAATTGTTTATACTCATTCACCCCCTCTCACTCATTATCCCTGAATATACCACCATCTCCCTCATACTCGAGTGTAAAAAACGCCTTTCCACGCAATAAAAATTTGACTATATTTCTTTCCCATCTATTAGATTTTATTGCAAGGGATAGCTTCCTTTGAGAACAAAAATCATAACTTTCCTTTATTATTGTAGTTGGATAACTGTTTGTTTTCTTTGGATAATGCCTCTAGGTTGACTGATTTAAGTTTATCAGTCGTAAAAATCATGAATTTGTATTTAATATTGATTTGTTTGAACTATCTTTGTACAATTTGATTGGTTGCTCTCACTGCATGTTCTTTTTCTCCTTTTTTTTGTGGGATCTCGTGCTTTGAAAGCAGGGAGGAAGGATATAGACACACATGCACATGAATACAATTCGGTAGATACGTCGACACTTTTCCATCTCAATATTTGTGAATACATGTGTGAGAGAACACCGAATTCAAAATGAGACAACCATATTTCAGGGAGTTGTTGTGATAAATAAGAACATGAAACACCAATAATTTTGAGTTGAAAAATTTAAATAGTTACCTGATTGGAACATATTCTCGAGATTGCATCATTATACAACATTTAGTGACAAAGTTATAGTAAAGTAGAAGAATATCTCACCTTGTTTAGAATTATGATAGAAGATCGTTGACGGAGCAGTGGGATTTACATGTGCATGGGAGTATGTGTAAAATGAAACGCTTAAAATAGTTTGCAAGCTTTGTTTTTAGTGATTTTATTTTGATATGTAGTGTATATGAACAAAAAACAACGATGATTAAGTTTCTTCCCACCATGTAGATGATGTATCTTAGATGATGTATCTTAGACTTGAATGGTTTAAAATGGGTCTACCTTAAACCTAAGAAAATATAAATGTTTTTCCTTTGTAGAACTCTTTTTCTTATGTGATTTTTGTGAAAGTTATATTATTTTTGGCATTTGATATGTAAAGTAGGATGATCTGTGGTAAATATTCTCCGATAGAACTCAAGGTAGTGTTATTGTGGAGTTTTTTTAGAATATGTGTAAACTTAACTCATTGGTATCGGATTTGCCCATACTTTGGCTGCCTAATTTAAGGGAGGTTGTTGTAACACCTGTAAGACCAAATAATATGAATAGAGGTGACATCTTGTCATTATGATGTATCAAATGGGATTTCTCTCCTCTTGAGATGTGTTGAGTATTCTTATCTTTAAAGTTTTTGAGATTCATCTAGAGGTGATGTATCATGGTTTGATGATATAGTGTATTATTTGGGGTATTTTTCAATACACACTCTCTCTCTTTTGCTTGTGCGAAGTTATTTGGTTGATGATGGAACTTTTTATTAAATTCCAATATAGTATTAGAGCTTAAATGTTGAACTCTCCTAGCCCTTGGTCGTAGCTTTAAGATGTTGTTGGAAGCCTCTTGCATCATAAGAACATCGTGGATTGCATTTTGCGCACATAGAATTCATTTTTTCGAAGAAAAATTGTTCGTTGTTTTTGGAAAACTCAATGAAAGGATAATTAAGTGGAATCAATTCAAGAGGTACTTTAAGGAAAAATATATTTTTTGAGCAAGTTTACTAGAGAAAAATTTATGAATTTTAGGACCTTGAGTAAGGACATATGTTGAATGATTAATTGGAAAGTAAGTTGATAGAACTATTGAAGTATGTCAAGTTTTTCAATGATGATAAGCTGAATATAATATACCTCTTACATACCATAAATCCTAAATACAAGGACAAGGTTGAAATAACATTGCCTCAAACCCTCAAAGAAGCATTTTCAAAGTCAGGTTGTGTTGAAGCACACAAAAAATGCAAGAAAGAACTTCATAAGCCTTGGAAGGACAAGAAAAGGGAAAGGTTTGACCAAGGAAAGAAATAATTCAAGCCACTTATGTTAAAAAAAATCCAAATTCTTTCTTACCAAATCAACCATCTTCAAGTGGGACAAGGCTAGTGGGGATAAAAAAAAATAGGAGTAAGCATTGCACTTACATGTTGGGGTTGTAACATGGTTACCAACTTGATGAGAATCCTACCAAGTTCTAGTTCTTTTAGAGGTCGCATTTAATGATTATTTTTTCCCTATTTCAAAAAGTGATAGTATCAATAACACTCTTCTTTTTGGGGTTAAAATTGCAAAATTATGCAATCATGATCTATAAAGTTGCAAATAAAAAACTTAAAATCGACTTCCAAATTGAAAAGTGGTGCTCATAGTATCAACCCCCTTTTTTGGGGGTTAAAATTACAACTTATTTGAAATCATGGCCTTGACAACCAACACTGTTCTAAACAAAAACTTTAAAATCGACTCCCAAATGAAAAGTGGTTCTAGAAATAACACTCCCTTTTTTGAAGTTAACGTTAGAACTTATTTGAAACAACGACCTTGGCAATAGATAACATTGTGAATTGAAACCTTAAAATCAACCCTTTGAATCTAAACGTGGTGCTATGATAACACATTTGTTTTCTTTTTTATTTTTTGGTGGGAGATGACACTCACAATTGCAATACTTTTGAAACCATGGCAAACAAAAAATG
>SNQJ01S0002219.1:508686-527801 GCA_010110895.2 Picea sitchensis
ATTAAGATGAAAACAAGGTTTTTTTAAAACAAAATTATATAAAACAAACATTTAAAAAAAATTAATAATAATTACAAAAAAAACCAAAAAAACTAATTTTTTTTATTTTATTTTATTTTTACTGGGGGAATCGGCAACTTCGCGGTTCTCGTACTCGCGTGACACGGGGTCGATCCCCAGCGGCTACCACTATAACCCCAAGTGCAACCACCCAGCCCGCAAGAATGGCGCACGAGTAAGTCCGGGTGAGAATCGAACATGAGACTTCATTTTACAAATTTCCTTCCATTTACACGGCAGTTGCCAATCCGTCTACACCCGTGCGGGCCAAAAAAACTAATTTAAAAGCAAGTTTTTTAAGAAAAAAAAAACAAAGAGAGTAGAAAACAAATTAAAATTATCATAAATCAATTAAAAAATACAAATATTAAAAAAAAAATTAAAAAATATCAAACACAATTTTTTAAACAAAAATTTAAAAAACAAATGTAATTGTGTGTGGCGTCGGGGGTGTGCTATGAATATCAAAAACTAAACGAGTATAGGATAAATCATGCCACTCATGACTTAGAACTTCTTGTTGTCATGCACTCTTTCAAGATGTGGAGGCACTACCTGATACGTAGAAGACTTGAGATGATAATATATCATAATGGCTTGACATATTTATTTCATCAACCAAACTTGAATGCAACGCAAGCAAGATGGATAGCATTCCTTTGTGGTTTTTATTTTAATATCAAACACATAAAAGGAAAAGGAAATAAGGTTGCAAATGCTATAAGTAAAAGGATGCATGTACTGCAAATATCAACAATCAACATATGTGAGTCATATTTAAGGAAGAGAATAGCTGAAGCCCTTATAATAGATGTTTATTATATTTAGGTAAAGAAGGGGTTGAACTAGGAAAAGACATAACAAAAATACGAGGGATATCATTTAGAAAATGATGGCATTGTCCCTTACAAGATCAAATATGTGTTCCCAAGTCTTTAAAGTTGAAGAAAATTGTTATGTATGAGATGCATAATGTATCATACTATGGTTATCTAGGCTACCATATAACATTCACACAATGCAAAAACAATACTATTGGTTTATAACAAAGAAAGATGTTGAATATATTTCTAGGTGCCTGGAATGTAAGCAAGTCAAGGTTGAACATCAACGTCAAATGGAGTTGTTATAATTGACACCTCTTCCAAATTAGAAAAGGAAGTGGTAATTATGGATTTTATCATTGGTCTATGAAACACTGTAAGTCAACATGCTTCCATTATGGTAGTAGTTGATAAATTAACTAAAGTTACTCATTTCATTCCAATGAGATCCACACATAAGGTCATTGACATAACATATATATTTAGAAAATTCATAGTCAAATTACATGGGACACCTAAGGAAATCATTTTTGGAAGGGATACAAAGTTCACTTGAAAATTTTGGAAGAGTCTCTTCGATGAATTAGGTACATAATTGAATTCCAGCACAACATACCATCCAAAGTATGATGGGAAAACTAAAAGGGTAAATCGAGACATAATTGAAGACATGCTCCGGATGTATGTAATGGACAAACCATCCATGTTAGAAGATCATCTTCACTTGGTGGAGTTTTCAAACAACAATGGGCATCACACATACTTAGGAATGAGCCCATTTGAAGCTTTGTATGGTAGAAGATGAAACACTCCAAAAAGTTGGGATAATCCCATGAAGAGAGGTCCAATGAGTTGCAACCTTCTTTCACTAACCCATGTTTTTAGGTGAATTGTAGTGATCTAGCATGTCTTGTTGAGTTCAACCATCGTATGCCTAATCTAGTAATTGCTTGGGTATTGTTCCAGAATCAATGATGTCTTTCTAAGACCAAGGGTCTTGTTGTCTTTCCCTAGCCAATTATGCTAATAAGAATATCTCTTGGCCTATTTATTTGAGAAGAGAAGACCATAGTTGAGCTCGTGGAATTGCTTATAAAGGTTTGTTTTTATTAGATTGGTTGGTTGACCATGCAACCGTTGTTGAGTTGCTTCGATTAGTATGATTTCATTATTTGGTTATACATTTGTGCGCCGTAGTCAACTAGCCCATGTTATTGTTGAAAGCCATATTTTTGGTCAATTGGGCCTATGCTTATATACTTGCATTGGATCACATCAACTACAGGTCAATTTTTTAGTCAAGTTGATTGATTAGATATGTGAATGAATCCTATTGATATAGTTTGATCTAGCACATCGACATTACACAATTGATTAGGTGATAAATACCGACCAATTGATATATGTGACCTAAGCATTAATTGACATGACTGGAGTATAATTGTCCTATCAAATTACCAACTAGAAGTTTGAATCATTGATTTGTTGATTGATTTTTTGGAATAGAGATGTCTGATTGAATTGATTTTTTGGAATACAGATGTCTGATCAAATTACCAACTAGAGATGCTTGTTTTGTTGTATGATTCATAAATATGCCCAACTCTCTTTTTATAATTGTATTCAAATGAGTATACATAGCTTCTTTCAACTAGAACATTGGGTATGTTGTTTAAGCTAATTCTAAATTGTCGACCACTTGGAAGGATCAATTGTTTAATGTGGCAACATAGTTCTAATGCAAGCCATGGAAATCAAGTAGTTTGTTTGGTGAATAGTTGATCAACCAGAGCCTTAACTCAAATAAATTATATCCTTTGCTTGGTCTGTATGATATAGTTTGGAAGTGTAAACCATAATTTATTTATTCCTTGAGGTGGACTCTTATTGTTGGAGATTGGTTGATAGACCATGCATGTCGACAAGCATGGTTTTGAGTTAGTATAAGTTGACTCTTTGGAACCATCCTTTTATAAAGATTGAGTTCTCAAATAGGGATTGTCGACCAACAATGATATCAACCTATAGTGTCATGACCAATGAAATAATTCTCTAGAAGCTTCGTATTAATTGATATATTGTTTTCCTTTGATTACTTGAAGAAAGTGTTTATGGGACCTAAATCCCTTTACCCAACAATAAGAACCAAACCCGCCACCGAGGCCCAATTAGACTTTGCAGCATTTAAAATGGAATGGTTCTCCAGATCTTGCGATCTGACCAATTTATCGATGGGCTTTGTGTTTCTTTGTGAAGGCTCTTCCTTCAGTTACAACTATTTTCTTTTGTATTTTCTCTTGGGTGGGGCTGATATGAGAGATGCAAGCCAACATAAACCAACTTGAAAATTAACAGGATTAAGTTTTAACCACTGGTGAAGAGGTTAAGCTTGGGATAACCCGCTGCTCAACATGCAGACAATTACTCTATACCACAGGCCTAGTACTAATACATTAACCATGTGAGCATCCAATTACTGTCTGAGAAACTGACTATAAAAAAGAAAGCACATATGTAATAAGATAATGGACAACAAAATAATTCATCTACCATAACCATGCATCACATAATAACACAACGATTTATGTTCATCATTAAAGCAAAGAACATCAAAACATTGCACCAGATAACTTGACAACAAAATTAATTGCTCTTACTCATTACTGCGTCATTCATGAAAAATGATAGGAAGTAGTTCTTCTCCAAGTCTAATCACATGATTCTGATGAAAATAGTTTGTCTTTGGTCCATAAGGACTTCTCAATTCATAACAGTCTCAAAATAATTCTTAACAACCAAAAAAGAAATAGTTCTTACAACAACCATTGACCCTTTGCTTATTGGCCGATGTCTTTATTTATAATATAGAGTTCTAACCGAAACTAACGACTAATTGCAGTTTAAACAAAACAAAAAATGCCACATGGCGTTATCTTCTAACAACTTCTTTAACAGTCGTCTTGAGATGCTTCTTGGAAAGGATGACTTCTCTCGTATTCAGTCTAGCTGACAAACAAATTTTCACAAGTTTGAGCCCATGGAAATATGTGCCATTCCATCGGGGCCGCATATATTCCCCTGATGTCTACTGCGTGCACTCGGTGCTTTATTAAACTGGAGTTCAACTATTGTAGCATGGTTCGGGCTCTAATTGGATGTTCGGTGAATTGTTGCACTTGCCCTGGATTTGCATCGACTATTTTTTAGAACTCATCAGTCCATAACGTATCTTGTTCGACATGTAGCTTGACCACATCGCTTAGATTAATGAAATTATCGAGGGTGTCGAACTCGGGGAGCCCGACATCCTTCATTATTTTTTTAATTTTATCCCAGTGCTTATTACACCCGGTCCATTGTTCTTGGATCTCTCGATGTGGGTCCCGAGACATCTTGGTCCAGTATTCGGCTGATCGCTTCATGCGATTAAGACTACTTTTGCATATCACCTCAATGCCATGTTTTTTCTTATCTCGGCCTTGCTAGACTGCCTCAATGTACTCGAGTATTTCTACTACTTGCTGTGCCCTTTCATACCATTGCTACATCGCCTTGCAAGTTGTGAGTGCCATGAGAGTGTCCTCCTGTCACTCAGCTATGTTTTCAGTTAACATGTGTCTCTCCTTCTTAAACTTGTTGTAAACTCCTACGAACTCACCTTTCATATACACAACGGTCTGCATGGGGCCTTTGTAGTATTCGACAATATGGCGCAAGTGTTCGAGCTCCTTTAGGGCGATGACTAGTTCCTTTTCGTCTCTCCTGGCTCTGTCCAAGGTGGCATTTGAGAGGGATTTTCCTATGCTGATCAGTTCAGACGTTCGGGCGTCTGCTATGTTGATCAAGTTCTCCTCTGTAGTAACTAGGATGGAGTGATCTAATGAGATCCTTCTTTTCTTCGCAGTCCTTTGAACACTGGCCTTTCTCTTTTGATCGTAGGAGATCGCGTAGATATATGCTACCTCGTATACTAGCTATGGTATCGGCTGATCGCCCCATGTTAGTTTGTTTCCCAAAATACCGGTGGTGTATATTTATTCAAGATTGGACTCTCAAACTTCCTTGCTATATCTTGCGGCTTTGACTCCTACTTGTCTCTCATCGGGGATTTGAGTATTAGGTAGAATGGAGATGTCGGGTACAGACTCATTGATTACTTTCTCGTCAGCCACTACGCTGCTGATTTCCTTTTACGGGGATCCTTTCTTTGTCTCCTCTGGTTCAGGCTGGTCATTCAGATCTGCTTCGATTTCTGTTTCATTGGGTCCTTTTGTGTCGAGGCCACTTTTGGCTTCTGTTTCTTTTTGAGAGACCTCCTTGTCTTGAAACTCGGGCTTAGGGGAAGAGGTTTTCTCAGTACCTCCTTCCTCTTGGACATGTACCAGGGTGTTGTGAGATGGCTCCAAACTCTCGTCGTCGCTATATATATGTATAAGTTTGCTCAGGGGGTTAGGTGCTTGGGTTTTTATTGACACCCGGTCTGTCTCTGGTTGAGTTGTCCTGCCTTTTAAGGAATGGACTGACGATGTTGGTGATCCAGTGTTACCTAACCCATCGGTTTTCCCCATATTTGTGGACTCGGGGCTGCTTGACTCCGTAAGGCTTCGTTGTTGGGTAACAGTTAGAAGCGCGGGTGTTATGATAAGATACCGATCATCCTACATCCATTTTATTAGCAACTGGCTTTGTTGGTACAAGAGTTCACCCATCCCTTGACTAGCTTGAACTTCAGGGGAATCCTTGATTTGTACCGAGGATTCCTGATAAACTGTCGTCGCCTTGATGTCTTCTTGGGGATCGCCCATTTCTTTGCCCGATTCAGATGCTACAATTCTTTCCCGAGTCCTGAGAATTTCTTGAGCTCTCTGCTCCAAAGACATCGCTTGATCTTCCCAACTCATAGCTTTGAACTTGGTCGTCTGAGGATCAACCCGCCTTGACGCCACTTCATCCCAATATTGAGCGTTTTCGGTGAAAATTTCATCTTCGAACCGATCATGGGCATAATGCCAACATGATGATACCTGCGATGCGTGTTGTAGGACCAGGCCCTTGGGATCATGTTTACGAAATCGACCGATTTGGAATCAGAATTATAGTTGACTCAACCCTTCTTGCTTAACATGCGTGGTATCCTTGACCATGTAGAAACCAATATGAAACCCATACAGAATGAAGGCCCACTTCTTGTCCTTTACTAAAGTGGCATTGTATCCTTACAGGATGGTCTGGTAGCAAATTTCTCCTAACACTAGTCGGTCGGGAACATATATGGGGTGCCCCTGTGGCTTCGAAAACCCTGATGTAGGTTTCGATCTCGTCTAGATACCAGTGACCCACTTTTGATATAGACTTTTTCGCTTCTGTTGTCAGCCTAGGGAACTCTTTCCTGAACAACAAAAAATAGATGTGTGCAATAAACTAATCACAGATAAGAGTATAGGTTTTTTTGTACTTGTTTTCCCATAGGATGCTGAAGTGTACATGGATCGGGAGCTTCGAGGAATGCCAGTTCAAGTTCATTCCAGAGAAAGCGTTCCTGGCACAGATGATGTCTAATAGATATGAGGCCATGTAGAAGTAGGGGGTTTCTCCTTCTTTCGACGTCCGGGCTTGTCTTATGCACGTGCTCAGCTGCTTAGAGATGATGGAACCCCAATTGAAACCCGTGCCTAAGATAACCACCGTATAAGCTAGGGGCATCCAAGGCTCTAAAAACCAAGAACAATCTTTCTCCCCATGCAACCTGCAGAGAAGAGCCATCAGGTATATGTATGGTTCCCTTAGATTGCCCGTCGGGTACCAGTCGATAGTCCAGTTCGTGAATTTTATGTCTTCCCTCCACCATGACACCATGATTTGTCTGGTATCGTGAGATGCATAAAAACTCAAAACGAAATCAGTGCTCAACTTTTCTTCTGACTCCCCGAGCTTCTAGTAACTCTCAACCTCTGATGGCAAGAAAACCCCGACGCATCCACCATTATCATCATTGATTAAACATTTATGTGCGTCAGTGTGGTCAATGAGCCACTTTAGGAGCTCGATGCAAGGAAACACTGGAGTTTGGATTGCCACCATGTGTAGATAAGCCCTATGGATGTTTGGGAGGACATCATCGTCAAGATTCTTTATATCAGGATTACTGTGCGGAGTATACTCGAGGGGTTCTTCTTTCTTGATTTTCTTAAATAATTCTTCCCAGCGAGGGAAAGCTGTTTTGGCTCCAATGTTTTCCTTTGTGTCTCCAAAGGCTGGAGGTTGGACGAAGGCCTTCTTGGAAGTTGTCTTAATGACATGCACCAATTTTGGGGCGAATTCTAATTGTCTTGCAACTGCTAGGGAGGATCCCTCTCCTGCTTCTGGTTCTTGCCGCTTTGGCATTCTTGGTGATTTCCTGGTGGAAGGTTTCTTCGGAGGCATTGTCCCTACAATTAAAATGGTTTTTAAACGTGTATATAGAGCAGTGTTGGGTTGTGAAATCATAACTAAAGTGTAAAACACCACAAGTGAATACATACTTGTAATGATTGCTAAGAAAGTTGTCTAATGCTTACTGAACTTTGGATGACTTATTTGGATTGATGGCCTTGCTCCTCTATTTGTTCTAAAACCTTTGTTGCGCAGAATAAGATCTTGCATAATGACTTCGACAACATATAATTGGAGAGACTCTATCTGTCATATCAACTAATTAATATGACTAATAAATGCAATTCAAAATAAAACTACCATTGGTTCTCCGCAATTAAATCCTAACTGGTTGATGGCGGGGGCGCGGAGGCAAATGCATTGTATCAGCAAGTTAAAATGAATTCCTTTGATTCGTGCATATATTAGAAACTAATGCGTGATCCATAATATTATCCACACTTTAAATGCGTCGTACCTAATGGATCCGTGGGTAAAACGTCTCATCACATCGTATCTCCCCAGCGTGGAGGTGGGGGATCGACACTTTAAAATGTAAAATTAATGTGTATTTTATTTTGTAACTCTTCGACGCCGAGATCGTGTCGTGTGTCGACAATCGGTGACACCACTCTTCCCTTTGTGTGACACTTACCTTTTCATTTTCCTGCTGAAGCCGAATGGGTCGGTCTTCGGCGACACCTCTGCCAAAGTTCAATTGTAAAAAGAAAGACTGTCATCTGCCGACGTCGACGAAGATCGATGATCGACTATCTTAAACTTCTCAAATGATTTTCAACTCCTTTATTGTTTACCAATGCCAAAATCCTAAGAGCGTAGAGAAAAGATTTAGTGTGCCGATTCCCTAAGTAGCTTATTAACGACCCTTTAACAATTAAGATGATTATTTGTTGTATGTTCAAGTAGGCTTTAGAAAGTTCAAATGTGAACATAAGAATAAGCGCAAGTATCAATTACATACTGAAGGCGAAACAAACAGTGTAAGGATCAACTGGTACCCAAAAGTAAAAAATGAACATAGACTTTTAGGGTGTGTTGAGTGCTCAACAAATGGTGATTCACTGGGCGAAACTAGAGTCTCAGTTCCTCCTTTGTTTCCTTTGACCCTGACTCATTCCCATTTATTTTTTGTTATTATTTTTATTATATATATATATTTTTATGTTACTGGAAGTATTGTTTTAGGGGTTGGCCATTTATTGGGAGTGCATCAGGTTCTCCCCTCGGACTCTGCAATCGATAAGTGCCTACCCCAATTTTCTCTGCTACCTGGAAAGGTCCAAGCCATAGACTCTGGAACTTAGAATGTTTCCCTTTAGGTTCATTTTCTCTGTCCCACTTCAGGATTAAGTCTCCTACTTCAAAATTCTTTTCTTTAGCTTGATGCTTATCGAACCATGTTTTCACGATTTGTTGGTGAGATAGGAATTTTTACTTAGCCTTTTCTCTTTCTTCTTCCAACATGAGCAAAGTGTTAATCCTTTGTTGCATGGCCGATGAGGGTTCTTCATTGGAATCTTGGGCCAACTGAAGAGATGGGAGATAAAGTCCATTTGGGAGGATGGCTTCTTGACCATAGACCATAAAGTATGGGGAATTTCCTATGGCTTCCTTGGGTGTGACCCTATCGGCCCATAGAGAATTATAGAGTATATTATGCCAATTTCTCTGGTTATTTGTGACCGTCTTCTTTAATATCCTTACTAGGTTTTTATTAGTCGATTAAGCCACGCCATTTCCCTGGGGATAGTAATTTGCAGAGTACTTGATTATGATTCCTTTGTCCAGAGAAAACTCTGTCAATAGGGTTGAAGAAAAGTAAGCTGCGTTATCAAAGACTAGAACATAAGGGACACCGAACCTCGTGATCAACTGTTGTTCTATGAATTGGATCACCACCTTCTCGTTTACATGAGTAAGAGGAATGACCTCTGCCCATTTCGTGAAATAGTCGTTGGCAGTAAGAATGTACTTGTGCAACTTCGAGGAGCTAGGTGTGATTTCTCCTATGATATCCAACCCCCACTGCTTGAAAGGTCGAGAGACAGTAACAGGTTGAAGTGGGACCACCGCTCTTTTCTCCTTTCCAGTGCTTATTTTACAAATCTTACAGTTTCTAGCATAAATATGAGTGTATTTGAACAAGGTGGGCCAATAATAACTGACTCTCAGAATCTTATGAGCGGTAGTGTTTTCTGCAAAATGTCCCCCGTCGGGGCCATCATGGAGTTCTTTCAGTACTTTGTCCGCGTCTTCTCGTTCGAGACATCTTAATATACCCCATCATAATTGATCCAGAAGAGCACCGAATTTATAAGACGATATTGTGCAGATTTTAATATCAGGGCTCTCCTTTCTCTAGGGTTGAGGTTTTCAGAACAAGTCCTATGATGTAGGAGATACGTTAAATCTTTGTACCAGGAGTCTTGTCTTGGGGAGATGTATGCTACTTCTCCACACCATAGTGCCATTTCGTTCTCCCATATGAGATCTTCACTTACTTGATCCTGGGCTTTGACTGCAAGTTTGCAAAAACCTTGTCCTTTTACTAGTTTTGCAGGTTTTATATCTAGATCAAATTCCTAGACTACCGCCATCCAATTTCCCCTTCTTTCCCCCATTTCCTGCTGGGTGAACAAGGATCGGACTGCAGGGTGCGACACAATTAGTTTAGTGTGATTCTTGAGGATGTAAGACCTAAAATGTTTCACTGCTTTATAATCTGCATAGGTCTGTTTGTCTACAATAGGGTAATTGAGCTCAACTCCTTGAATATTAGTACTCATAAATGACATTGGGGCTTTGTTGTTGTCATCATCCTTTTGATTCAATACTGTAGCTAGTGATTGATCGGAGGAAAAATTCTCTATTGAAATTGGGACTTTGCAACAACAGGGCCCGGGAAATGGCATGTTTTATACTGTTGAAGGCGTATTTTTGCTCATCATCCGACTTAAATTCGACATCTTTGCGAATAATCTTTTGTAAGGGTTTGATGATTTCTGCGAAGTCGTGAGTGAATTTCCTCACAAAATTGATTTGCCCGAAAAATGACTGCATAGCTTTCTTGTTATGGGGCAAGGGAAGTTGAGCTATGGATTTAATCCTTTCTGGGTCTATGCGAATCCTTTCCTGGGATATAATGTGACCTAACAACTTACCTTCCTCGACACCGAAGATAGTTTTCTTAGGGTTCAAGGATATACCATATTTCCTATAGCTCTCGAAAATCTGAGTTAAGTGTTGGATGTTCTCTTCTCTGTTATTCGAATACACTGTTACATCATCTAGATACACTACCACGGATCTATTAATTAGTCCCCAGAAAGTTACGTCCATGGCTCTTTGGAAGGTTTCTCCTACGTTAATTAACCCGAAAGGCATGCAATTATAAGAGAAGGTTCCCCATTTGGTTATGAAATTGATTTTTAAACGATCTTCCTCTGAAACAAGGACTTGGTTGTATTGCAAGAAACCGTCTAGTAGAGAGAAAATCTTCGAGGCCGACACAGTCTGCAAGAGTTGTTCCATTGGCAGGACTAGGTAATTGTCCTTTTATGAAGCCCTGTTGAGGTTCCTAAAATCTACGCATAGGCGGATCTCTCCTGAATTTTTCCTCACTGGAACAAGGTTCGTTACCCAAGCAGAATGACTAACCTGAAAAATGATCTTGGCATCTAAAAGTTTCTTTAATTCCTGATACATGAGAGGTTCCAGGGATGGGTGATACTTTCAGAGCTTTTGTTGGAAAGGCTTCACTTCCGGTTTCATAGGGATGGTGTGTTGAATGATGCAGGTATCATACGTTTTCAAATCCCTATAGGAGCACGCGAAGACGTCCTGGTATTATCTGAATACTTTGAGGTAATATTTCCTCTCTTCTTTAGACATAGTCTTGCCCAGATTCACATTCTTTGGACTCCCTGGGGTCCCAAGATTTATAGTTTCATGTAGGAAACACGAGCTACCAGTCTTTACATTTTTGGGTCCCTTAAATCGCTCCTTGAGATCAAAAATATTTTCGATATTTGCTATCCCTTTTGGGATAGTGTGACCCTTTGATTTATCCATCGGTCGCCTCGTCCGAGGATCGGTTTCTGTGGAAAGCTCTTGGAATTCTTCATCATCAATAGCGAGTTCTTTGAAATTGTCTTGGTTAGTCAAGAAGTTTATGATTTGTTCATCTCCTTCGAAGACTTTCCAATTGGATATGTTATTAGGTATCAACGGTTTGTAGAGCAGTTCCATAGTGATCGGGAGGCTTCATAATCTTCTAAAGGCGACAGCTTGGAAGCGGTTGTGGCCAGGGAGTCAGCAAGAATATTCTTTGTTCTGGGGATCAAAGTGATGTTAAAAGACTCAAAGTGTTATATTAACCTATGCACCTCCTGCTGATAGTTCTTCAGATGAGGAGAATTGCAATGTATAGTATTTCTTACTTGTCTAACAATAATTTTAGAGTCCCCGAAAACTTTCAATCCTTTGATATCCAAATCTATGGCTTTCCTTAATCCTTGTACTAGAGCTTCATATTCGACAATGTTGTTGGTACATTCAAATTCTAGCCTACATGACAATAAATGATGTTTACCAATAGGATTGATGAGGATGCATCCTGCTCCAGACCCTTCTTGAGATTTAGATCCATCAAAATAGAGGGTCCAAATTTGTGAACGAGGATCACGATTTTCATTTCCCTTATTAGTTTCTTGTTCCCTGACCTCTCATTTTGCAAGTTCTAGCGCCACGTATTGGCAGAAGAGGGTATCTCCCGTCGGTATCGACGATTTCTCTTGGAAAATAAATTTGGAGTTTTGGGTAAGAGGAACATCAGATAGGAGGGGAGCGAAGTTTCCAAAGTAGGAGTCATAGGAATAATTGCCCAGTATGGGGAAATATGTGGACGAGGGTTCGTTAGGGGTTTCTAAATCAGTGACTATATGTTTCAGATATCTCTCCCTATCGATCCTGATCATGTTCTTGTATCCCTTCAATGGTAGCAAAAGGTGTTCCCAATCCATACTGAAGTAACTGTTTAGATTTTCAAACCAATATCGACTCAGTAATAGCCCATATGCCTCTGGGATATCTACTACAATAATGTCAATCACTTGCACAAATGTGGGGTGCATCGATATCCTAATCATCACATCTTTGAGTTCTCCTATGACCTTGACCTGGGTCCTATCCAGTTGTATGACATGTTTATCAGTCTCGAGAGGAACACCATTCAATTTCTTGCAAACAGACAAGGACATGACGTTGGAGGATGCTCTAGAATCTACTAAACAGTTGTGGATGTTTCTATTGAATATTTCAAAAGTTAGGAGGAATAGGGGGAGAAAATGTTTTTATTTTCTATCTCCTGAATAGGAATTCACAGTTGGTTTGCCCACCGGACCTGTGTGAGTCAAACTTCTTTTTGGGCCATTGCTCGTCATCGGGTTTTCCGCAATGTTCAAGGCCTATAATAGAAAGTCTTTCTTCTGAGGGACCTTGCATATATCCATAACCAAAATATTGACCTTTAGCTTCTTCAAATCTCCGACCATGTTGTAATCTAGTTTGGGCGACTCTTGCGTATGAATTCTTATAGGATTTTTACTGAGAGTGAAAGACGTTTTTGGGTGGTCGGGATTTAACTTACTTTGCGAAGCTCAGGTGGTGTAGGTATCTTTTGAATCAGGCAGACCTTTATTGCGCGTCTGTCTCGCCGAAACTTCCGCGGGTTGTTTCCGAGACTCAAAAAGATTGTTGGAAGGCATGATCAGGTCAGGATACCATATCAGCATGGTTGTGTCTTGTGGTGGGTCAACCTCTTCCTGGTCTGCCATATTCATAACTGAACTGCTTGGTTGTTTGGCAAGGGAGACTTCGTCTAGAAACTAATTGGCCATCAAATTCATGGCGTGGACCCATTGAGGGCAGTCTCTTTCGGAGTGGTTCTCCTGATGATAAGTACAGAAAGAATCAGACGCGACATTCCCTAGATCGATATTTAAGTTAGCATGGGGGGTTCAATTTCTTTGAAAGGAAGATTTGTTTTAAAGAAAGGCTTATAGGGAATTTGGCCTTGATTTCCCTCTTCTACACTTCTCTTCATGTCTATGATTTCATTCGATAATTTTTTAACCATGCATTGTAAATCTTCTATATCTCCATTACCCTTATCGGGAGTTTGTTCAACCGATTTTCCTGGCGGTCTAGTCAAAAGGAGTCCTCTCCTGGGAAGGGGCTGGGTTTATTTCTTTACTAGAGAGGCCTAGCCTTCCTTACATCCTTTCATCTAGAATTCTATCATTTTGGCCTCCTCAAAATTTTCCGCCAGGGTTTGCTTAGCGACTCTTTTTACAAACATAGAAATAGAAGTCGGGAGCGCGTTGGCGTAAACCTCGATTTGTAACTCTTGAGTTGGTTTCGCTGTGGGATGGAATTTGTTTAAGTTGGTCGTGAATATTTGATTGAAATATTTGACCCTTTTTTTTGGACTCATGGTGGTTGTGAACAACTCATCCATCAGGGCCCTCGTGGTATTTTCTTCTGCAAACTTATCTAGAAAGTCTTTCTGGAACTTAGTCTAGCTGGTTATCGATCCTACTGGCAAGTTGAAATACCACGTGGAAGTTGAATTTTCAAATGTGCAGGGGAAGAGTCTGCAGACTACATATTCATGTTGAACGTTCATAAGTCTGATTGCAAGTATGAACTTCTTGATGTGATCTTCAAGTAATCCTAAAGTTTCAGGGTTGTACTTAGGAAGCAGTTTCTCCGGATGCTGGGGAAGATTATGTACTCGTCCAGGGATGGCCATGGCGTCTTCGGCCAACCAGGGTTGATTATTTTGAAGAAGGATTTCCCTTTCTTCCTCATGGTTATTATTATCCTCCATATCTTCGGAATCCGAGTCAAATTCTTCTTCTTTCGAAAAGTCGTTTGGCTCATAGATGTCGGCGGCTGGTGTTTCGGGTATCAAATCGAGAGGTTCTTGGATTTCGGTAATTGAAAAATCTATTAAGTCTTCTACGGAGTGTACAAAAACTTCGTCGGGAGTGCTAACCATTGGTATGCTTTGTTGTTTTCTTCGAGGGAGTATGGTAGCCAAGGACAACGCACCGATCTTCTAGGCGTAGGCTCTAGTGATTCTCCTGAATTGATTCACTTCCTTGTGAGGAAGGGCGTAAGGTATTTCAGGGTGAAATGGTTCTCCCTCGGGCTAGGGCGAGTTATCTGTTTTAGGAATACTCAACGTGTGTGGGATGTCTTGTGACAGACTACCCATGCATGTTGGATTTTATGAATCTATAGGCTATTTGAAATGATAGATAAAATATATACTCAACCATTCATTCTCAGGCCCTCCTTCTAGCACCAATTTTGTTGATGGGACCTAAATACCTTGACTCAATAGTAGAAACCAAACTCGCCACTGAGACCCAATTAGAATCTATAACGTTTAAAATGGAATGGTTCTCCAGATCTTGCGATCTGGCCAATTTATTGATGGGCTCTGACCAATTTATCGATGGGCTTTGTGTTTCTTTGTGAAGGCTCTTCCTTCAGTTAGGAATATTTTCTTTTATATTTTCTCTTGCGTGGGGATGATATGAGAGATGCAAGCCAACATAAGCCAAATTGAAAATTAACAGGATTAAGTTTTAACTACTGTGGAAGAGGTTAAGCTTGGGATAACCCGTTGCTCAACATGCAGACAATTACTCTATACCACAGGCCTAGTACTAATACATTAACCATGTGAGCATCCAATTACTGTATGAGAAACTAACTATCAGAAAGAAAGCACATATGTAATAAGATAACGACAAGCAAAATAATTCGTCTACCATAACCATGTATCACATAATAACACAATGATTTATCTTCATAATTAAAGTAAAGAACATCAAAACATTGCACCAGATAACTTGACAACATAATTAATTTCTCTTACTCATTACTGCATCATTCATGAAACAGGGTAGGAAGTAGTTCTTCTCCAAGTCCAATCACATGCATCTGATGAAAATAGTTTTTCTTTGGTCCAGAAGGAATTCTCAATTCATAAAAATATCAAAATGATTCTTAACAACAAAAAAAGAAAGAGTTCTTACAACAACCATCAACCCTTTTCTGATTGGCCAATGTCTTTATTTATAATATAGATTTCTAACCGAAACTAACGACTAATTGCAGTTTAAACAAAACAAAAAATCACCACGTGGCGTTATCTCGAGATGCTTCTTGGAAAGGATGACTGCTCTCATATTCAGTCTAGCTGGCAAACAATTTTTCACAAGTTTGAGCCCATGGAAATATGTGTCGTTCCATCAGGACTGCATATATTCTCCTGATGTCTACTGCATGCGCTTGGTACTTTATTAAACTAGAGTTCAACTGTTGTAGCATGGTTCATGCTCTGATCGGATGTTCGGCGAATTTTCGCACTTGCCCTGGCTTTGCATCAACTATTTTTGAGAACTCATTGGTCCATAACGTATCTTGTTTGGCATGTAGCTTGACCACGTCGCTTATATTAATGAAATTATCGGGGGTGCCGAACTCGGGGAGCCCGACATACTTCATTATTTTGTTAATTTTATCCTAGTGCTTATTACACCTGGTCCATTGTTCTTGGATCTCTCGATGTTGGTCTCGAGACATCTTTGCCCAGTATTCGGCTGATAGCTTCATGCGATTAATACTACTTTTGCCTATCACATGAATTCCATGTTTTTCCTTATCTCGGCCTTGCTGGACTACCTCAATGTACTCAAGTCTTTCTACCACTTGTTGCGCCCTTTCATACCATCGCTCCATCTCCTTGCAAGTTGCGAGTGCCTTGAGAGTGTCCTCCTAGAACTCAACTATGTTTTCAGTTAGCATGTGTGTCTCCTTCTTAAACTCGTTGTAAACTCCTATGAACTCACCTTTCAGATACAAAATAGTCTGCGTGGCGCCTTTGTAGTATTCAGCAAGATGGTGCAAGTATTCGAGCTCCTTTAGGGCAACATCTAGTTCCTTTTCGTCTCTCCTGGCTCTGTCCAAGGTGGCATCTGAGAGGTATTTTCCTACGTCGATCAGTTCAGACGTCCCTGCGTCTGCTGTGTTGATAAAGTTCTCCTCTGTAGTAACTAGGATGGAGTGAGCTAATGAGATCCTTCTTTTCTTCACAGTCCTTTGAACAATGGCCTTTCTCTTCTGATCATAGGAGATCATGTAGATATCTGCTACCTCGTCTATTGGCTCTGGTATCTGCTGATCGCCCCATGTTAGTTTGTTTCCCAAACTACCGGCGGTGTATATTTGTTCAAGATTGGACTCTCGAACTTCCTTGCTCTATCTTGCGGGTCCGATTCCTACTTGTCGCTCATCGAGGATTTGATTATTAGGTAGAATGGAGATGTCGGGTACAAACTCATTGATTACTTGCTCATCATCCAGTGAGCCACTGATTTCCTTTTGTGGGGATCCTTTCTTTGTCTCCTCTGGTTTGGGCTGGTCATTCGGATCCACTTTGATTTCCATTTAATTAGGTCCTTTTGTGTCGAGGCCACTTTCAGCTTCTGTTTCTTTTTGAGAGACCTCCTTATCTTGAAACTCGGGCTCAGGGGAAGAGGTTTTCTCAGGACCTCGTTCCTCTTGGACACACACCGGGGTGCCGTGAGATGGCTCCAGACTCTCGTTGTCGCTATATATATGTATAGGTTTGCTTAGGGGGTTAGGCGCTTGGGTTTCTATCGACACCCGACCTGTTTCTGGTTGAGTTGTCCCGCCTTTTGGGGAATGGATCGACGATGTTGTTGTTCCATTGTTTCCTAACCCGTCGGTGTTCCCAATATTTGTGGACTCAGGGCTGCTTGACTCCATAAGGCTTCGTTCTTGGGTAACGGTTGGAAGCGCAGGTGTTATGATAAGATACAAATAATCTTGCATCCGCTTCATTAGCAACTGGATTTGTTGGTACAAAAGTTCACCCATCCCCTGACTAGCTTGAACTTCAGGGGAATCCTTGATTTGTACTGGGGATTCCTGATAAACTGTCGTTGCCTCGATGTCTTCTTGGGGATCGCCCATTTCTCTGCCCGATTCAGATGCTACAGTTCTTTTTCGGGTCTTGAGAATTTATTGAGCTATCTGCTCTAAAGACGTCGCTTGATCTTCCCAACTCATAGATTTGAACCTGATCATCTGAGGATCAACCCGCCTTGATGCCACTTCATCCCAATCTTGAGCGTTTTCGGTGAAAATTTCATCTTCGAACCGATCATGGGCATAAGGCCAACAGGATGATACCTACGATGTGTGTTGTAGGACCAGGCCCTTGGGATGATGTTTACGAAATCGACCGGTGTTGAATCAGAATTCTAGTTGACTTAAACCTTCTTGCTTAGCATGCGTGGTATCCTTGACCATGTAGAAACCAATATGAAACCCATACGGAATTAAGGAACGCTTCTTGTCCTTTACTAAAGTGGCATTGTATCCTTGCAGGATGGTATGGTAGAAAATTTCCCCTAACACTAATCGGTCGGGAACATATATGGGTAACAAATGGGGTTTCCCTGTGGCTTTGAAAACCTTGATGTAGGTTTCACGCTCATCTAGATACCATTGACCCACTTTTAATATAATATTTTTCGCTTTTGTTGTTAGCCTAGGGCACTCTTTCCTTAATAGTAGAAAATAGATGCATGCAATAAAATGATCACAGATAAGAGCATAGGTTTTTTTGTACCTATTTTCCCATAGGATGCTAAAGTATACATGGATTGGGAGCTCCGAGGAATGCCAGTTCAAGTTCATTCCAGAGAAAGCGTTCCTGGCGCAGATGATGTCTAATAGATACGAGGCCATGTAGAAGTAGGGGGTTTCTCCTTCTTTTGACGTTTGGGCTTGTCTTATGCAGGTTCTCAACTGCTTGGAGATGATGGAACCCCAATTGAAACCCATGCCTGAGATAGCCACCGTATAAGTTAGGGGCATCCAAGCCTCTGAAAACCAAGAACAATCTTTCTCCCCATGCAACCTGCAGAGAAGAGCCATCAGGTATATGTATGGTTCCCTTAGATTGGCCTCGGGTACCAGCTGACAGTCTGGTTCGTGAATTTTTTGTCTTCCCTCCACCATGAATCCATGATTTTGCTGGTATCGTGTGATGCATAAAAACTCAAAACGAAATCAGTGCTCAGATTTTCTTCTGACTCCCTGATCTTGTAGTAACTCTCAACCTCTGATGGAAAGAAGAACCCGATGCATCCACCATTATCATCATTGATTAAACATTTATGTGTGTCGGTGTGGTCGATGAGCCACTTTAGGAGCTCGATGCAAGGAAACATCGGAGTTAGGCTTGCCACCATGTGTAGATAAGCCCTACAGATGTTTGGGAGGACATCATCGTCGAGATTCCTTGTATCATCATCGCACTGCGAAGTATACTTAAGGGGTTCTTCTTTCTTGATTTTCTTAAATAATTCTTCCCAGCGAGGGAAAGTTGTTTTGGCTCCAATGTTTGCCTTTGTGTCTTCGAAGGCCGAAGGTTGGATGAAGGCATTCTTGGAAGCTGTCTTAATGACGGGCACCGGTTTTGGGGCGAATTCTAATTGTCTTGCAATTGTTGGGGAGGATCCCTCTCCTGCTTCTGGTTCTTGCAGCTTTGGCGCTCTTGGTGATTTCCTGGTAGAAGGTTTCTTCAGGGGCATTTTCCTTGCAATTAAAACGACTTTTAAACGTGTATACAAAGCAACGTTGGGTTGTATCGAAAAGTTAAAATGGATTCCTTTGATTCGCGCATGGATTCGA
>SNQJ01S0002219.1:527959-541610 GCA_010110895.2 Picea sitchensis
GACGTGGAGGTGGGGAATCAACGCTTTAAAATGTAAAATTAATGTGTATTTTATTTTGTAACTCTTCCACGCCAAGATCGTGTCATGTGTCGGCAATCGGTGATACCGCTCTTCCCTTTGCGCGACGCTTACCTTTTCATTTTCCTGCCGAAGCCGAATGGGTCAGTCTTCAGCGACACCTCTGCCAAAGATCAATCGTAAAAAGAAAGATTGTCATCTGCTGACACCGATGAAGATCGTTGTTCGACTATCTTAAACTTCTCAAATGATTTTCAACTCCTTTATCGTTTACCGATGCCAAACTCCTAAGTGCATCGAGGAAATCTTTAGTGTGCCAATTCCCTAAGTAGCTTGTTAAGGACCCTTAATTGATTAAGATGATTCTTTGATGTATGTTTAGGCAGGCTTTAGAAAGTTCAAACATGAACATAAGAATAAGCGCAAGTATCAGTTTCATACTGAAGGCAAAACAAACAGTGTAAGGATCAAGTGGTACCCAAAAGTAAAAAATGAACATAGACTTTTAGGGTGTGTTGAGTGCTCAACAAAAAATAGGTTGTCCTTTCTCTTATTATTCTTTGAAATGATATATATTGGAATTGGAACTAGAATTGAATTGAGTATTGTAGGAAAAACTTGTTGTTGCTATGCATGTTGATCACTAGTTTTCCGAAGTGTAGATCAAGAATAATTGATTATGTTTAGTTGTATAAGCTTTGAAGGAAACCTTGCCATTTTGGTGGTTGTGTTTTGCATATTATTGTTCATATAGAAAACAAGACCAAGGATATATATACTTGAGGATTTTATTTTTCTAATGTATTGATTTTTGGAGTGTATTTTTGAAGATTGACCAACATAACAAAGGTTAGTTGAATTTCTTGAGTTTGACTACGTGTAAATTTGAAGTTCTTTTGTGCCCCTTGTTGGAAATATGGGTGATATATAGAGACTTCATGCAGAGAAGGAGAGAAGGTTGAAGTTTGTCTCTTAGGGATAAATCATTTTTGAATCAAGTAAACTCGTTTCTCAACTTTGTCATGAAATTGGAAATATAAGGCCATTAGGAGGTTGTAGTAGTAAAAGCCAAGTCTTACTACAAACGACTTGCAGACCTCTAACTTGAAGAAGTTTGATGAAGGCATTATGCATATTTTCAACTTGGAAAGAACTATCAAACATGTCTTTTAGGACTAAATGGAAGAATTTGGGGGGAAGACAAACCTACTTGATGATTTCAATGAGGAATTTAAAAACATTATTCATGCATAAATTAATGGTTTGAAGGAGAAGATTAGTAGACTAGAGATAACCAATACCCATGCAGAGAACAAAGTTTCCTTCTTGCAAGCTTCTATTGATTAGTTTCATAAGGAAGTTTCTATCCTTCAAATAGATAATATTTGATTATTTGATGATATCACAATTTAAAGAAATATTATGATGTTTTTTTGTTCCAGATGGTTGAGAATTATGAGATTATTCAGAAGTTGTAGGATTGCAACAAGGTCTTGATCTTGAAGTCAGTTGATTGCAGATTATTACGAAGAAGTCTAATATTGAAAATCCTAATGGTGCGCCTCATAGTACTTCTCCTATTGATACTTTTGATGATTTTGTTGTTATCCTTGATTGTAAGAAGGATAGTGTTGATGGCGTGGCTCCTTCTCATTCCTTGTTGGATACTACTGTTGAGATTTATCCTAGATTTGAGAAACATACTATTGGATTGGGTCCTGGTTATTGAATAGAATAGGCTATATTGGAGTTGGACTTGGGAAGAGTGGACAGGGCACCATTGTTCCAACTATTCCTTAGCTGAGACCACTTAGAATGATTCTTGGATATGATGGGATTTCATCGACTAACAAGAGTGGTTCTACATAAATTGTTGTTTTATTTGTTGTAGGTGGATATCATATGATTAGGTTACTAGAAGAGAAATCAATCGTCGACGGTTCTGATGAGATGACTGAGAATGTAGTCGATAATAATATGCCAATATTTGAAAATTTTATCGCAATGAAATTTTTGTTGAAGTGTGGTAATGTATTGAAATTTTGATTAAGTAGGAAGCTGAGCTTGCATCTTATCTTTAGAAAAAACATAATTGTTTTCCATGTCGACATCCTCATCGTAAGGACCAGAATAATGTGGCTAGGAATTGGAATTATTGGAATGGTAGAAATTATTTTTATATGTATTTGCAGAAGAGGCACGAGATAAAATTTGGACCAGTGCCAACTACCAAGCTTGATTGTGGTTAGATTGATGACTATTCATGTTAGCATTTGAACATGTATTTGAGGACTTCTTATAGTTGTATACCATCAACTATACATCAATATGATTCTTCTCTTTCTTGGTTGTTGATCCATGGGTGTGGTCAACTGAGGTTTGACCAAAGGAATCATTCAATTGAGTTTTGATTGGAGATGTTATTTGACAGTTGTATTATTTTATGGATTGTTGTATAGTTCCTCATTTGTGTTTGTCTATTTGTTTGGTTGACTAAGAACTGTTGTTTGGACCAATTGAACTGAGTTCGATTGAATTATTTATGGGTTGTTGGAATATGTAGATTGAGTACTGCTATGTGTCACAATGGGTACCTATTTGATGATTGCTTTGACAAAGATTGTTTTATGAACAAAGACTGATTATTGTTGATACATTATTGTCTATTCAACTCATATTCTAGGACTAGGTTGTCTTGTTTGTCTAGTTGACTCATCAATTAGGATTGTTGGATAACAATATGGAAATTTTATTTTTTTATTTGATCTTATTTTGCATATGCTCTAATTTATCAACGTGGTAAATATATTGTTTTGCTACTTTTAGAGTAGATCGAGTGAAGGATATTCTTGGTGATAATTGTTTAGATTTTCCTTTGGGAAACATTGTTGTATCATGGATTTACCAATGCGATGGTTATTTACAAGTTATTATTTGAAGGTGTTAGTGTTTTTTATTGTACCTATCTGCATTAGTTTTTCTTTCCTTTGGTTATCAACATCTATCATTCATATCCAATTAAAGGGGGGAGTTATGTACTTTGATTTTTCCTCTGAGATGAGTTTACGAGGGGGTGTTGCAACCGATAGTTCTTGTCAAAATATGGAGTTGAACATTAGATGGAGTCAACCAACTAACTAAACATGGAGTTGACAATGTTCACTGATCATTTTTAAGATCCACTTTTTATGGACAATGATGGGTATGTGGTCATGTATGTGGAGGGTTTGGTCATCTATCTAAACATGTATATAGATGATCTCTTTGAGTGGTTTATGGATATTTTCTCATTGTGCTTAAGTGCTAATGGTGTCTATTGACACCATCACTACTCTTGGAATATTTGGTATTCACTTATGTTTTTTTTACCTATTCCAACACCAAATTTGAAAGTAACTTAGGATAGATAGAAAATATTTGCAGATAAGAACATAATTCATAGGGAATTTAAGGTTGAGGATCATGTGATACTCAAGGTAAAACCAAAGAAGAGTTCCTTGAAACTTGGCATTTGTGCCATGCTAGCACTCGAATATTGTAGGTTGTCGTTTGAAATCCTAGATAGGACAGGACCAATTGCATACAAACTTACATTGCCTGCTAATATTAGCGTTCATAAAGTTTTTCATGTTTCGATGATAAATAAATATGTGCATGATATTAACCATGTAATTTATTTTGTATCGATTTAGATGGAATTCTAGGGAGAGTTATAGGAAGAGTTATAGGAAGAGTTGCTATGCATCATACACAGGAAGGTGACATTTCTCTGGAATAGTTCCATCATCTAGTTAATTGTGTGATGGAAGCACTATGGACTACATGAGGCTACATGGGAGATATATGATTTGATGATGGACATATACCCATATTTGTTCTGATCTAAAGATTCCACAAAGGAAAATGTTATTCCAAGGGGAGGGGAATGTAATACCACAAGTTTTACCCCACATGAAGATCTAATTGAAACTTGGGAGCCTAGATATTGTAGGCCATTTTAAATCATAGACATGATAGGACCAATTGCATATAAACTTGTATTGCTTACTAATATTATAGTTCATAATTTTTTTCGTGTTTCTATGCTAAATAATACTTGCATGATCTAGCTAACCATGTAATTGATTGGGTATTGATTCACATGGAATCGAAGGGAGAGTTCTAGGCAGAGATATTATGTATCCCATATAAGAAAGTGGTATTTCTCCAAAATAGAGCCATTTATAAGGTAAAGGTGCAGTGGAAGCACAATGGAACAAATGAGACTACATGGATCCTAAAGGATTCCATGTTGGAAGTATACCCATATTTGTTTTGATCCAAAGAGCACATTGAGGCTAGTTCTATTCCAATGGGAAGGGGATTGTAATACCACCATTTTGACCCCTAGGATATTCTTTATCATGTAAATAAATAATGTTGTGTTATTTATTTTTCTAGTGTTTTAAGGCATGTGGGCTAAGTTGGAATAAACCATGATGTAAATGTATTATAGATATTTCTAATGTGGAGCTAAAGGACAAGGCCCACCTATATATTAATGATAACATGCATATGATAAATACTACTAGGAGCACAAAGGGGCTACGTACCAAGTAGAGAGGAAGATATTGGGTGGAAAATGAAACATAATCTCTCATGTCAAAGGTATCTTTAATTTTTTCTCCATGGTTGTTGAATTAGTGGAGCACAAATCAAATATTCTTGTACTTGTCTTCAAGTGGGAATTTATGACAAAAATAATCCATGACTTTTCTCCCCATGGTGGTCAAATTAGTGAAGCAATCCCAATATTTATCCACTTGTCTTCAAGTGTGCATATGTGACAAAAAAATCTATGGCCTATTTTTTATTAGAATTAGTGAAGCACTCCAAGCATTCCATTATTTGTCTTTAAATATGAATGTTACCTTTTTTTATATGGAGACATGATTCCTTCATCTCTTGGATTTTTCCATCCTTACCCTCTTTCACTATAAAAGGGAATTTCTTCCCTCATTTCGAAGTCCAAGTTCCTTAGTTATGCTTATGTTTTCCTTATGCTGTAGACAAATTTCCATGTTCTTTCCCTATGCCAAATTTAATTCCATGTATTTTGTTTCAATGTCATATATTGTTAAGTTGACACAAAGTAACCTATAGTCTAACCATGTTGATTGGGAAAGAGCCCAACTCACTAGACTTGCTAATAATTTTCCTAGGCTATTATAAATTCAACAAATTTCACCACTATCCATTTAGTGTTTTTATCCCCTACACTACATCCTATGACCTTCATGCCTATTCCATTAGTTAAATGAATGAATTTACAACCCTCAGATCCGGAGAGGCTAAGAGGAAGGTGGGAAAGTGGCAGATTGAGTGTTGGCATGGGTACTAGAGGATTGATAATAGATGTATAGTTACGATGAGGCTTTAAAATACTATGGTAGGTTGAGGCTAAGGTCAAGATCTTGTATCAATATTATCTCTTGTTTTTTTCGAAGTTTGATCCAGGTGGATACTAGTTGCCACCCACCTGTTCCACAAATTCATAATGGTTCCACATCTTGGCAATTTTTCTACGGTTTTTCGGGTCCCAAAATTTTGGGTTCGTTTTGAGGCCCTAAACAACATTTGTTTTACGTGCCCACACCTAATAGATATTCGAGGCATGTATTGGGCCATTAAGAATGTGTATTTATTAGCCAAACCTTTCCAATGGGATACCGGGCACCCCAAACGGAGATTGTATGCAAAAGTAATGCGCCTAGGAAGTCGATGTATCAACTAACCACATCGGGGCCCACAGACCTTTTGGCATTTCATCTTATAGGGTTAGGTTTTTGGATGTTTAAGGTTTTCTCATTAATGCTTTGTGTTAAAATTAATTTTCAGCCTATTTGTAATCAACTTCTCACGAATGAGGGTAGCCATCATATCTCTATCTTCATAGATAAGCTACCACCATTCTAACAAGCTTGTGTGCTTTGCATTATATAGTATTTTGTATTTCGGACAATCATTAATATAATCTGAGTTTAAATTTATTACTATGTTTCTTTCAATGTCTCTATGTGTTTCCTTATTATATATTTACCTTCATGTCATCTCAATATAATCCAGATCAGTGGTATCAAAGCAATCTTCTCCTTGCCATTTCTTTGTGCATGTCCCCTATGAGGTCAGGGTATAGAGAGTTGGGTCTCGTGTTAGTCTCTCTTGAGGAAAAATTCTCTCGTCGACCCAAGCATCCTCCCATGGAAGAAGAAAATAGAGATGACGGGACAAGAGATCGTATCAAACTATTTCTCAAGGAATCCCTCACGCAACAAAGGAACAATATGATGGATAATTTCTCCTAGATCCTTCGATGGTTGCCAAAAGCGATGGTGACACCTTCAACCAACAGTCACTTCGGTGGTGTGACACTTCAAGGTACAAGTTAAATTTGATATTCCTTTATTTGAAGTCCAGATAGACGTCGATGCTTTGGACAATTGGTTAAGTCTGCTAGAGGGGCATTTCTCTGTCCAAAAAATTTCCAATAGTGAAAAGATCACCTTTGCACTCCTTAATGCTCTTCCCCATGCCAACAATTGGTGGGAAACTTATTGTGAGAAACATGTTGGAGATGAGTCTACAATTTTTGGGACAAAATCCACTTGGGCGGCTTTTGTCGATGCCCTCAAGGAGAAATACTACATTGTTGAAAACTATGACAACTAGTACACAAGATGGGAAAATTTGTGTTAGGAGAGAGACCAAACAGTGTTGGAGTACACCAACATATTCCATACCTTATGCAAAAAGATGGGTATTAAAGACTCCAAGTGACACATGGCCCTAAAATACTGCAATGGCCTACATAGGTACATCCAAACATATATGGAGTTCCTGGATATGTCCTCACTGGGAGATTCTTATTGATATGTTGTCAAGATCGAGAAAAAGTTTAAGAAAAATAATAAGTGGGATTTTAGCTCTGCAAACCCATCATCATAGAAGCATGGTAAAGGTAGCCCTAACTTACAAAGCAAAGGATAGAGAAAGTATGGCCAACCCTAGGAAAACCAATCCAAGCCACCAACAAAGAAGGGTAACGAGAAGTTGAAGAAGGACATTGGAAAGTGGTGCGAGTTCCACGAAATCCCTTGGCACAACATTGATGAATGTTTCTCCAAGAGGTCATTGTTAGCTGAGAAGAGAGCCTCAGAGTCAAATGCCGACTCAGACTCTAATTTAGAACTAAATAAGGGACAATGAATCATTGAGGTAGAACCCAGTGTCACCGTCACTACAACAAAATTCCAGCCAGAGGAACGAGAGGAACCTGAAGAAGGGGAGCACCTCTTCCACTCATAGATGTGGGTGAAGGGAAACCCCCTTCATTTCATTGTTGATGGTGGTATCCATAATAATCTAATCTCAATAAATTTCATCAAGAGGTTGAACCTAACAATGATGTTTCATCCTCAACCATACACCATTGGTTGGATCAGCTAAGGATGAGACATCCATGTTATCCAGTAATGTCTCCTTCACTACACAATCAAATCCTTCAAAGATGAGGTATTATGTGATGTTTCCCCCCTTGAAGTTTGTGATTTTATTTTAGGTCAACCATATATGTAGAAGTGTCATGTTGTTTATGAATCTAGGCCCCGTAGTGTCATTATTACTTTGGGAGGTCAACTTGACAGGGTATTGGAGGTATTCCCAACTACTTCGGTCTCTTTGATCTCCACGAGGTAGTGTCGAAAGGTAGTTTCTCAGACCGAGAGATTTGTCCTCTTAATGGTCTGGTCAGAAGGTGAATGAAAGATCACTGCAATTGCCAAAACCTTTGCACGAGGTCTCTCTACACAACAATAATAGGTGGAAAAGATAGTAGAAGAGTACAAAGACATATTTGCCTCACTTACCAGGGTGCCTTTTCATTGTCAGGTAAAGCACTCAATCGATTTGACACTTGATGTTCCTCTGTCTAACGACCTTGTATACATGCATTGTGTTATAGAGAATGAAGAAATCAAATTCCAAATACAAAAAATAATTTTGAAGGGCCACATCAGACCAAGCTCCTCACCTTACGGTAACCCAATTTTTTTGGTATAGAAGAAGGACAAGACATGACGAATTTGAATTGATTATAGAGCCCTAAAAAAGATCATAATAAAAAACTGGTACCCCATACCCAAGATTGATGATATTCTCGATCAACTCAAGGGAGCTAAATTTTTCAGTAAGATTGATCTGAAGTCAGGATATCACCAGGTGTCAATTGAGCAAACTGATGTATGGAAGACAACCTTCAAGTCTAAAAAAGGTCTCTTTGAGTGGTAGTTCATGCATTTCATCTTGAATAATGCCCCGACACATTCATGCAAATGATGGATGATATATTACAACCATTCACAAATTCCTTTGTGGTCGTATATTTGGATGACATCCTCATCTTTAGCAAAACCTAGGAGGAACATTTGAAGAACATTCAACATGTCTTTGGAACCTTGCAAAAACACCAGTTATATGCCAATTTGGAGAAGTATTCCTTCGACATAAATATAATCCAATATTTGGGATACATCGTGGATGATCAGGGTGTGCATGTGGATCCAACCAAGATCCAATTCATCCACGATTGATCGACCTGAAAGACACTGATTGAGCTCTGTAACTTCTTGAGCCTCACCAACTTCTATTCCAGGTTTGTGTTGGGTTCTCTTATATCACTTGGGCCCTAAGCCAAGTGACCAAGGTTGGAGTGAAGGAAAATTTTGTTTGGGCTATGCCCCAACATAAAGCATTCAAGGATTTTAAATTCCGCCTCTGTTCAAAACCAACCCTTATTCTGCCAGACCTGCAACAACCATTTGAGATTGAGATAGATGCTTTAGATTATGCTATCAATGTAGTCCTCACTTAGCATTGGCATCTGATGGCCTATCACAATGAAACTCTATATGATGTTGTTCGAAGATACCCCACTGACGACAAAGACATGTATTCCATTGTGTAGATGTGTCGAGAGTGGAAGCATTACATTTTAGGGAAGGAAATGATAATCCACATTGATCAAATGCCACTGCAATTTACACATGCACAAGAAAAGTTACAGAATGACCGCCATCAGAAGTGGTACACATACTTGCAATAGTTCCACTTGAACATCAAGTACAAGTAGGACAACACCAACCTTGTCACAGACTATCTCAGTCGACCCCTGGTTATGGCTATGACCACAATTCTTAACTCTTATAGGCATGATATGTCTGAGTAGCCACAATTATACAATAACGACTCTGACTTTGTTGTTTCCTATTAGATATCGAGTGCAGGAAAACCAGATCCAAAGTTTCATATTTAGGATGGAATGCTATTCTATCTAAACCATCTTTGCGTTCCTTCAAGTGAGCATGCTAATATTATTTGGGAAGCTCATTATAGTCGGGCGATAGTACACTTTGGTGTGGACAAAATAATGGCAGTACTGCAAAATAATTTTGATTGGTCAAAGCTTAGACAAGATGTCCAAAAGTACATCAGATCCTGTGATGCTTGCACCATTTCCAAAACTGCCATCAAGAAACCGAGGCTATACAACCCTCGTCCTACTTCATATAGGCCTTGGGAGTCCATCTCCATGGATTATATGTCTGGTTTGCCTTCAACCAAGCATGTGAATGATTGTGTCTTCATGGTCATTAATTGATTCTCTAAGATGTAAGTTTTGACACCCTGCAAGAAGAGCATTGTAGTCGGGGCCACTGCTAAGATCTTCTTTGAATGTATTTGGGTTCATTTTGGGCTCCCACATACCATTTTTTTATATTGAGACAACAGGTTCTTGATTACTTTTTGGTCCAACCTATGGTCGATGTTGGACATCAAGTTGAACAAATCGATTGCCTTCCACCCACATGTTGATGGAAAAACATAGATAGTTAACATGATGATTGTCCATATCCTGAGGATGTAAAATTCCAAACATCCATGCACATGGGATGAGAGACTTCCTTATGTTCAATATAGCTACAACAAATATCTCCACAAATATATTGGCCAGAACCCTTTTCAGGTGTTCTTGGGGTTCCAACCATTGGCCCCCATTGACATATCTCTACCCATTGTAGTTGAATAGGAAGATTCCTCCCATTCTCAAACCGAGGCTAATTGAGAAGCCAATTTTTTCGAGCAAATCCAATACATTAAACAACATGTTTATGACATTTTTCATAAATCCAACACTAAGTACAAGCAACACCATGATCAACATTGGGTACCAAAAAAGTTTCAGGTGGGGGATAAGGTATGGTTAGATTTGCAGAAAGAGTGCCTCATAAGAACCCATCAGATGCTCCACCCACTCAGATATGGGCCTTACACCATCACCAAGTATATGGATGAGAATGATTTTGAATTAAGTATTTCCCCTTTCCTCAACTTGGACTCGACATTTAATGTGGAATTGCTTCGACCATATTTTCCATCTCTCCTGGACACTTCGAACACAACCGAGCACTTGGCCCTTACAAAACGCAATCATGACTGCATTGAATAGGAAACATTTGATCCAATCACGGAGACCAAGATGAATGGCATATGCTAGTATAACATCCAACTCTATCAGGTCATCAAAGCATGACAGTTTCTTCACAAGGGCAGGTGGCTCACCAGGAGTCAGATTCAACAGAAGTTTCCCCATATGATGGATTAACTTGAAGCAATGGGGACCATAGATTCATAAGAGGGGATGAATGATCCAGGTGGATACTAGTTACTCACTTGTTTCTCTGCATCATAGCAAATTTTCTATGATTTTTCAGGTCCCAAACTTTTGGGGTCGTTTTGAGGCCCTAAACGACATTTTTTTGATGCGGCAGTGCCCAATAGACATTGGAGGCATATATTTGGTTGTTCATAATGTGTATTTCTCATCTAGACCTTTCCAACATGATACCGAGCACCCCAAATGAATATCATATGCAAACGTAATGCCCCCAGCAAGTTGATGTATCAACTAAACACATCGGGGCCCACAAACCTTTTGAAATTTCATCTTCTAGGGTTATATTTTTGGATGTTTAGGGTTTTCTCATTGATGCTTTATATTAAAATTCCTTTTTGACCTATTTGTAATCAAATTCTTGTGAATGATCATAATTTTCACATATTATCTTCATAGATAAGTGACCACCATTTTGGCAAGCTTGCATGCTTTTCATTTTGCATTCTTTTGTATTTCAGGCAGTCATTAATATAATATGAATTTAATTGTATTGTTGTGTTTCTTGAAATATCTTTGTGTGTTTACATTTTATATATTTACCTTCATGTCATTCTCAATATAATCCAGATCATAGTTTGACTTGGGGGTGGTATATATCTCTTATACAATTGGTTTCCATGTGTACTACATATTTTTACAGTAAAATACCTTCACCTTCTTCAACATGATGTATAAATGGTATATTTTAAATTTGTTTGTGGATCGTTGTAACTTTGTATTGGTACATAGCAAAGTGTATTCTTAAAGTAAACAAAAATCATTGTTGCATATTGTTGTATGAACTTTGTTCAAGACTATTGGAAACCCCAAATTGAGGTGTAGTTAAAAATTTGGATGTAGATAAATGCATTGCAATCAATTTCTCAAAGTACTAAAATAGGGTCTCTTCATTGATTAACATAACATGTCCTTGATATTCCAACCTAGTATTTCTATCTTAGATGTTAGCACCTAATTTGTAGTGATAAAATTTTCTACCTTCTCCAAATTTATATTGGGTCAGTAAGGTTTGTTTGAGTCAACTTGTTTTTGGTTTGGTCTAGTCTATTGTCAATAATACAAAAGTATGTAATGAGTCTTAAGAAGTGTCTTCCATGAGTCACAATCGGGTAAAAAATTTAGTCCGTTCTATGAAAATCTTGGCTTCCTAGCATCAAAGTTACTGGGTCAAATATCATTACCTTTATTGAATTTTTGAACATTCAATAGTGAATTGTCACTACCAGAAGTTATACATTAGGGATTAAAGGGTAATCAAAGGTTATAGTTATGCTGAATAAGTCATGAAAATATTGGTTGGTGAGTCATTTTAAAAAGTGATCATACGATGGTACATCCCAATATTGATAGTTATATCCTCCAACAAATCATAATCAATCTTTGACATGTCAATTTCAAAATTCATTAGCCACACCACCCAATCATTGTAATGATTGCGCATGACTATGATGTATATTGGTTTAATTTTCTAAAATGATGAATTTTTGGTGTCAGTTTCTTACCTAAATTGTAATTCTATTCACTATTTACTTCTAACAGTCGGCTTAGCGAGTTAGAAAGATAAAATTCTCAGCTTGTAGGTGTTGAGATTTGGGTACCTTGGAAAGTGGTCCCCTTGTGTTTGTGAGTCTCTAAACACAAAGGGGGAGATTACCCTTGTTACTTTACTTTATGTTCTAATTTCACATAGACTTAGGAGATTTAAGTCAAAAGTGAAATATGTCATTTAAGGAAAAAGTGATATTTAATTCATTTTGTGGGTGAGTTAAAGGACATGAGGAAAACTAAGGAAACTTGGGAAAGTGGGTTTTCTAAGTGATATTTTTGGATTAAATCTCACCCATTGATTAGAAATGGATAGATTGGATCTAGGCCATTGATATTTTAGGGTTTGGACAAAGAGAGGCTAAAGGAGGGAAAAGGGTAAGGATGTGATTCATTCTTCACTTGAGATATTTGAAAGGAGAGGAGGAGAAGAGAAGATCTTGGGCGCATTTATTGAGGAGAGTAGGGTGCATGAGGTAAAGGGTTTGAGGAGAATATTTTCTTGGGTTCTATATTGCATGGAGGGTTATTCATGGAGGCTTGGGAACTAGCTTGGAGCTAGCCGCATTCTAGAGGAGGAGGGGCACACATGCTAGTGAGGAGGCACATCTTAGGAGATATGGCACATATAGATTGGGAGAGGTTCCCAACTCTTGGCGGAGACTCATTCACCATGAAGAGGTGCACTCTAGAGTAGTAGAGGGCGCAAGGGTGAAGGAGAGCGTACACATTTGTGGTGTTTTTGATAGAGGATGGGTGCACTTGAGCATAGTGCACACCAAGCCAAGGAGGGAAGCACTCTTGTGTAAAGGTTGAAATACCAAGGGAAAAGGAAAATACAAAGGAAAAGGGAAAGGTTCAAGAAAAAGAAAAGGCAAAGGAAAGCATAAGGAAAGAGGGCCAAGGGATTAGCAAGGGAAGAAAGGTGCACCAAGGGAAAGGGCACCTTACTTCAATGGGATAACATGCACATATTCAAGGGACTCCAAAGCATCCATGTGTGGTTTTTAATGTACTAGGTTCACTTATATATGTTTTCCTTGTTGTAAATTTTTCTTTGAGACCTTCTATATACATCTATCTCCAAATTGGTTTTCCCGAGGGGGGTTTCATCCAGGGTCATGTTGTTGATTAAGGTTGGTTGTCATTGATGTCAACCCTTGAATAAAGCCCCATAGCACAAAGCTTTAGGTAATGGAATCAATATTGTTTGATGTAAATATGAATCATTATTGTTTTGTCATGGTTGATAAGAAGTAAATATGGATGAACTCCAAAGTGGTCCCCTTATGGTGAAAGCCCTCACGGGAAGATGCT
>SNQJ01S0002219.1:545898-557480 GCA_010110895.2 Picea sitchensis
ATATAAAAATATTGGTTGGGTTTTCTTCCCTTGTTGAGAAAGGTTTCCCAGGATACTTCTTGTGTACTTGTGCATGGTGTTTCTTCTTGTGATCTTGGTTGCTGCAACAAATTGTTTATGGTTTAAGTAAAATGCTAAAAATGGAATGAACTTCATGCTTAAGCCTATATTATTGAAAAATAAACATGGTAACATAGAATAGGTCTTGAATAACCCAATGCATAAGAAAATTTCATCCATCCTCTCTCTTCTGCAAAACTGTACGACCCTCCTAGGGTTTCCAGAAAATCCATATGACCTACCTTTCTTAGGAGTTTCAACACTTGTCACTTGGATGTTGGTGCTAAAAAGTGTATGGGAGTGTATTATCTCCTACAACGCACCTCCAACAAGCTTCAGATTTCATTTTTGAGCATTTTGACTTTTTGACCCTAGGGTTTCTAGGGTTTCACTAATTTCTACAGAAATTTCAGAATTAGGGTTTCTGCAACTCATTGAAGGATCTCTTCAGCTCACCAGTATTCTCCTATATTTCAAAGTCTTATTGTTGGAATCATAAGTCCAAAAAAACCTAAAAGTGCTTGCCTAGCCTAGCCGTTAGGTTTTCTAGCCCATTTGACAAGGGTTTGTGAAGAATCTAAAATTATGATGAACATAATCATGATGGAAGACAAGCTTGTTAGATCAAGCAAACTCAGTTCCTGGAAGACAAGACTTCAAGGAGATGAAGACATCAACATCTCAACATTCTCAGGTATGGTCCCTACCAATGATAATACTTAGTTAATTGACAGTGGTGCCTCCAGGAAAATGACCGATTTTAGAGATCACCTAACAAATTTTGTTGAGAAAGAGACACATCTACATGTTGTCCTTGGAGATGATGCCATATATAATGTGAAAGGGGTTGGAACTTCTCCCTTACAAATAGATTCAAATATGCAACTTCAATTAAGAGAAGTACTATATGTACCTGAATAAAGAGGAACCTCGTCTCCATTTCTGCCTTGGAAGACAAAAACTACAAGGTTACCTTTTTAGAAGGAAGAGTTCTTTCATGGCACAAAGACTCACATAGAAATTCGGCCAAGGTAATTGGTGTTCAAGAAAATAGATTGTACAAATTAGCCATCAGACCAGTCCAGGCCCTACTACATGACACTATCAGCTTGAGTGAGCTATGGCATAGAAGACTTGCTCACATTAATTATAGATCTCTCCCAACTCTAGGGAATATGGTAACAGGTCTTCCAGAGATACAAATTCAACATAAAGGTGTTTGCAAAGGTTGTGCTCTTGGAAAGAATGTTAAAGGATCCTTCTTGAGCAGTGACAATAGATCCAAGGAAATCTTGGACTTGATTCATTCATATGTGTGTGGGCCAATGAATGTTGCATCTTTGAATGAGTACTTTTACTATGTACCCTTCATAGATGATCACTCTCGAAAAACTTGGATTTACTTCCTGAAGAACAAGGATGGATTCCTTGCAAAATTTCAAGAATTCAAAGCTCAGGTTGAAAACCTGACCGGAAGAAAGATCAAGGTACTAATATCAGATAATGGAGGAGAATAAGATTTCAAAAATTCCTATATTGAAGCAAGGATAAAGAGGGATTTCATAATCCCTTACAACCCTCAGCAAAATGGGGTTGCAGAGAGGAAAAATAGAACTATCATCAAGGCAACCAAAGCGATGATACATGATCAGAGTCTATCTATGACTCTATGGGAAGAAGCATGCATGACAACAATGTATGTTCAAAACAAGAGTCCTCAAATTTTGATCTTGAAGAAAATTACTCCAGAAGAATCCTTCACCGGAGTGAATACTGAGATTGGACACTACATAATATTTGGGTGTCCAGTATATTTTCATGTACCCAAAGAGAAGAGAATGAAGCAAGACCCTTTAGGGAGAAAGGGCACATTTGTAGGATACAATAAATCCTCAAATGCATATCAGATCTACATTCCTAGTCAAAGATAGATTTAAATAAGTAGAGATGTTACTTTTGAAGAAGAGATAGCCTTCCAAAGATCCAGAGAATCTCAGATGGAAATTTATAGTGAGACAATACCTTCTCCCCCTTCAACAATTCAGAGGGAGACAAACATTATTCCAGTTGATACAGTTTCTCTAGTTGATCCAGTTGTTCCAGCCAATCCAATTGCTCCAATTGACATGCCCAAAGATATTACAATAGGACATAAAAGGCTTGCTTGGGACCAAAAAACTCAACAGGAAGCAGAGGGACATACAACCTCTCAAGGGACAACCAGAGAGAGCAAGAGACCAAAGATATTCTCAAGCTACCTTTCAGCCATGAGTCACATCATTGACTCTGAGCCTTGTTGTCATGGAGAAGCTTCAGGTGAACAGGTATGGAAAGATGCCATGATAGAAGAATATTAGTCTATATTGAAAAATGATGTATGGGATATTGTTCTAAGACTAGAGGGAAAGTCTGTAGTGAATTCCAAATGGATTTATAAAATAAAGCATGCAGCTGATGGAAGCATCGAGAAATACAAAGCGATATTTGTAGCCAGATGGTTCTTGCAAGTAGAGGGAGTTGACTATGATGAGAAATTTTCTCCAGTATCCCGATACACTTCCATCCATTCTATCATTTCACTAGTTTCTTCCATGGGTTGGAAGCTACATCAGATGGATGTAAAGACAACGTTTCTCAATGGTGAAATTGAGGAAGAAGTTTATATCGAGAAGCCATAAGGATTCGTTATACACAACAAAAATATCATGAAAGAAAGCACCACGTGCTTGGTACGAGAAAATGGATGGATTCCTGATGAGTTTGGGCTTCAGCAAGAGTGTTTTTGATCCAAACCTATATTATCACATTAATGGAAATGAGTGCTTGATCTTGGTATTAAATGTGGATGAACTTTCCCTCACCGCTTTAGAGAGACTCATGGCTAAATGCAAACAAGCCTTGACATCTAAATTTGAGATGAAGGATTTAGGCTTGATGCATTACTTCTTGGGACTAGAAGTATGACAAAGGATAGATGAGATTTTCCCGAGTCAAGAAAAATATACAGTTGAGATATTGAAAAAGTTTGATATGACAGAATGAAAATCCATGCCTACACCAATGGTGATGGATCTAAAGAAGATGAGTGATGTTGATTCAGGAGAGATTGATCCACACTTGTACATACAATTGATTGGATCATCGATGTATCTGTTTAACACCATACCCGATATATGTTATGCAATGAATGTGCTTAGCCAGTTCATGAGCCAACCGAGACAGACTCACTAAATAACAAAAAAACATGTATTGAGATACCTATGAGGCACAGTTGGTTATGGCCTAAGATATGCCTCCAGTGTAGACTTGAGCTTGCAGGGATATGGCGATACAGATTGGGCAAGGAGCGCAGTGGACCAAAAGAGCACCTACGGTTGTTGCTTTACTTTAGGGTCTTCCATGTTTCCTGGTGTAGCAGGAAACATAGCTCTGTGGAATTGAGTACCGCAGAGGTAGAGTACATTGCATTGAGTGTGGCATTCCGCGAAGAAGTGTGGATTCACAAAATTCTAAATGATTTATTCGATCATGAGATGGATCCTACTACTATTCATTGTGATAACCAGAGTTGTGTGAATCTCTCTGAGAACCATGTGTTTCATGATAGATCGAAACACATCGAGATAAAATATCATTATATCAGAGACATGGTGCAGAGGAAGACAATACACATGCAGTACCTTTCTACCCATGAGCAGATCACAAATAGCTTCACCAAACCGCTTGCCAAGATGAAGTTTGAGTACTTCTGTGAGAGACTTCTCTTGATGGAGAATGCCTCCCTAGCCGAGAGGGAGTGTTTATGATTACAGCTACATGAGACATCCTCTAGGACAAAGACTGAGTGAGTCGACCTGAGAGAGATCCCATGAGTTGGGTGTGCCCATGAGATGGGTGTGTCGTTCCTCTCTGAGACAGAGATGGTACGTTGTGCCCCTGTGTGAGGTGGTGAAGCCCATGAGCTGGGTGTGTGGTTCCTCTATGAGATGAAGATGGAATGTTGTGTTCCCTTGTGTAGGGAAGCCCATGATATGGGTATGTGGTTCCTCTCTGAGACAAATATGGAATGTTGTGTGCCCCTGTGTGGGGAAGCCCATGAGTTGGGTGTATCATTCTGAGGCAGAGATGAAACAATGTATTGGCTTCCTCTTTGCAGAGAGTCGAGATGATGTGATACTCCAGATGATTGTCATGTGTAACATAGTGAGAAAGAGATCTGTTGAGTTGGATGTGCATGTGGCTGAGCACAAGTGAACGTGATCCTAGTAGTTGAGCACTAGTGAGTGTGGTTCTCTTGTGAGACACAATGAGATAGAGATGTGGACATCCTTGTGGCTGAGCACATATGGATGTGCCCGTAGTGGCTGAGCACTAGTGGGTGTATGAGATCCCTTACTATATTGTACAAGAGTCAAACGTACCTGTAACCCTATTTGTGATGTAAAGGGTACAAGTCGGCCCCACCATAAAGTGAAAGNATGTAAAAGATAATTAATATGGTAATTATTAATTATATTATAAGTTATTGAGGTTGGCCCTGTTATTCCAATAGACACTAATGTTGATAGGTTTAGTCTAATATAAATAAAGTTAAATTCCCCATTGAGTAATCATATCACAAGTGTGAGTTTGGAAATTTCAGCAAGTACTTACTTCTTGGGAAAAGTGCACACCTCTCTTGGGCACTAGTCTTCTAGGGTTTGTGAGCACCCTTTTGTGTGCTAGTTATTTATGGTGGTGTAGGTATTTCTCTTGAAGAATATAACAAAGTATTGGTTGGGTTTTCTTCCCTTGTTGAGAAGGGTTTCCTAGGATACTTCTTATGTACTTGTGCATGGTGTTTCTTCTTGTGATCTTGGTTGCTGCAACAAATTGTTTATGGTTTAAGTAAAATGATAAAAATGGAATGAACTTCATTCTTAAGCCTAGATTATTGAAAAATAAACACTAGAGAGGCTTGGGCCTCACTTGGCTATGGAGATGAGCATATCAGGTTCATGTTCCACTTCATGTGGGATTCACTTGGTGAGAGACAAAGTTGAGGATCTTGGTGAGTTACCAAGGTCCAAATACTCATGGTGAGATTCCAAGAGGTGAGACTCTTGGTGAGATTCCAAAAGACAGACTCTTTGTGAGATTCCTAGAGATGTGACTCTTGGTGAGATGCCAAGAGTAGAGACTGTTGGTGAGATGCCAATAGGTATAAATCCTTGGTGAGATACCAAGGTTTATATCTTTGGTGTGATGCCAAGATCTAGGTGATCTTGGATAGGTGGAGATGCACTTCCATCTATAGATCAGGAAGGGCGAGCATATCTGTGTCAGAGACCACATGTGATGATCAAGGTACAACCATACTCGCTGATTATTTTCCAGTAGGAAACCATGTCCACTGCATGGATGAGATTGGGGGTGAATGAAACTTTCCTCGGTAAGAGGGAGTGTTGAGATTTGGGTATTTTGGAAAGTGGCACCCTTGTGTTTGTGAGTCTCTAAACACAAAGGGGGAGACTGTTGCCCTTATTACTTTACTTTATGTTCTAATTTCACGTTGACTTAGGAGATTTAAGTCAAAAGTGAAATATGTCATTTAAGAAAAAAATGACATTTAATTCACTTTGTGGGTGAGTTAAAGGACATGAGGAAAACTAAGGAAACTTGGGAAAGTGGGTTTTCTAAGTGATATTTTTTTATTAAATCTCACCCATTGATTAGACATGGCTAGATTGGATCTAGACCATTGATATTTTAGGGTTCTACCAAAGAGAGGTTAAAGGAAGGAAAGGGGTAAGGATGAGATTCATTCTTCACTTGAGAGATTTAAGAGGAGAGGAGGAGAAGATAAGCTCTTGGGTGAATTTCTTGAGGAGAGGAGGGTGCATGAGGTCAAGGGTTTGAGGAGAAGCTTTGCTTGGGTGCTAGCTTGAATGGAGGGCTATTCATGGGGGCTTGGGCACTAGCTTGGAGCTAGGTTCATTCTATAGGAGGAGGGGCACACATGTTAGTGAGGAGGCACATCTTAGGTGAGAGGGTGAATATAGCTTGGGAGAGGTCCCCAACTCTTGGAGGAGATTTATTCACCATGGAGAGGTGCACTCTAGAGGAGTAGAGGGAACAAGGGTGAAGGAGAACAAACACATTTTTGGTGTTTTTGCTAGAGGAGGGGTGCACTTGAGCATAGTGTACACCAAGCCAAGAAGGGATGAAATATCGTGTAGGGGGTGCAAGACCAAGGGCAAAGGTAAAGGGAAAGGTTCAAGCAAAGGAAAAGGAAAAGGCAAACAAAAAGAAATAGGGCCAAGGGATTAGCAAGAGAAGAAGGGCGCACCAAAGCAAATGGTGCCTTACTTCGAAGGGCTAGCATGCACATCTTCAAGGGACTCCAAAGCATCCAAGTGTTGTTGCTATTGTACTAGGTTCGCTTGTATTTTTTTTCCTTGTTGTAAATTTTTCTTTGAGACCTTCTATATACATCTATCTCCAAACTAGTTTTCCCTGGGGGGTTTTATCTAGGGTCATGTTGACCAAAAATACCTGTGTCCATTTTAATGTTACTTAGTTGTTTATATCAACATTTAAGAGTTGTAAATATCTATATGAGTGTTATTTTTTTTTAGTATATTACATGTGCTAACCACCGGTTATGAAAACACTAGCAAGGGCACCTCAAAAGAGCACTTAACCATCAAATTATGAGAAGAAAGTACTTGACTATTTTCTATCCTAAAATAGCAACAAAGGGTAGTTTTGGAGACTAAAATTAGATCCCAACAAGAGGTCAAAGACATACCTATTTTGAAGCCTCATAGTACCTCAATTTTGTTCATGGTATCAGAGCCTTGGTGGCAAAGACTTACAGATTTTCAGAGCATTCAATGGGAAATTTTGTGGGACTGTTTTGGAAATTTGTGGACAATCTCTTATCACACCTGTGGTGACAGGAATGAGGCTGAGTTGAACAACCTCTTTTCACACCTGTGTTGAAAAGAGTGAGGTTTTAATTGGACAACCTCTTTTCACACATGTTGACAAGAGTAAGGCTGTACTCTTGTGCAGTTTTAGCATCAATGTGAGTTTCAATGGACAACCATGTCAATGTCTCAGATGAGGGAAGATGATAGGATAGACAGAGCTAGCAATTGGTCCCCTTGGAAGACCAGGATCATATTAATCTTGGAGGATATTGAACTATGGGATATAGTTCAAGCTCCCGTGGTGATTCCTCCTGCACCTGCTCCATCTCCATTATTGGATGCAAATTTCAGGAAGAAGAAAACCAAGGCGGAGAGGACTATTTGTGATGTGGTGAAGGACCACATCATACCCCATTTGACTGGGAAAGACTATGCCTTTGAGATATGGACCTCATTGTGAGAAATTTACCAGAGTCCCAATCAGAACCAAAAGATGGTTCTGTAGGACAAACTTATGAGCATTCAAATGCTCGATTCAGAGTCAATTACATCATACCTTGGCATATTTACACAGATTTGAGATGAGTTGGCAACAATCGGGGAGATTGTGGATCTTGAATTCTTGGTGAGGACAACTTTGAAAAACTTTTCCAAATCTTGGGGTTCATTTGTGCAAGGAATTGTGGCCAGGGAGGTCATGCCCAGTTGGGATAGACTTTGGGACGACTTCATAAAGGAGGATATGAGATGCATCTCAGGATCTTCAGGACATTAGCGTATTTCATAGGGTGATGAGGATCTTTCTCTCTGGACAAAGGGAAAGAATAATACTGGAAAGGATGGTGCTAGATAGGGTCCCGAGGGAGGGTTCGAACCATAACAGGGTGGTGGTGGGAAAGAGAGAGACACGAGCATAGTGAGATGATTTTCTTGTGGAGAGATGGGGCACTATGTAGGACAATGTCCCAAGAAGAAGAAGAAGAAGAAGCATGATGGTACTGCAACGACATCAAAGGAGGAGGAGTTCACTGCTCAGTTTGCGAGGGAGTGTGCGTTCGTCAGTTGATACACCATCCATTGGTCAGTGGGAGTACATGGTTGAGGAGGTCCCATTAAATCAGAGTATTGATTCATAGGTAGACCAAAATCAGCTTTCGAGGACACCATATTCAGGGGTGACTGGTCCACCCGGGACAACTTTAGTTTCAAAGTTGTCAAGCAGACAAAGGGTTGGTGTAGAGGATTTAGAGAATCAATGATTGATGAGTGGGAGCAGGGCGTCAGAGAGGCTTGGGCCTCACTTGTCTATGGAGATGAGAAAATCAGGTTTAGGTTCCACTTTGGGTGGAAGTCACTTGGTGAGAGACCAAGTTGAGGATCTTGGTGAGATGCCAAGAGGTGAGATTCTTGGTGAGATTTCAAGAGAGAGACTCTTGGTGAGATGCCAAGAGATGTGACTCTTGGTGAGATGCCAAGAGTAGAGACCGTTGGTGAGCTTCCAGGAGGTAGAAATCCTTGGTGAGATACCAAGGTTGAGATCTTTGGTGCAATGCCTTGACTAGAGAATAGGTTTTTCGAGGTGCTGGCTCAAAGACGGATGGGGCGATCTGTTGAAGATGGTTCAGATTTACATCACCTGTGAAGGTAGATATACTATTACTTTGATGTATCACATGAGATTTTTACTGCATTTCATAGGAGAAAGGAGAATGAGTCTTCGATTTTTCTTGTTAAAGAGTTTAACAAAAAATTTAGCTAGAGTTTAAGCTCATCCATGAAACACCAAACATAGAGTTATCCACCAGGTTTTAATCAAATAGTTAATCATGGAGGATTTGAAAAAAACATAAAGTACTTGGAAACATTTCTTGGTTGGTTTTAAAACAAAAATTCATGAGCTACAATATATAGAAGCAAATACTCTCGAAGAAAGAATTAAAATTCTCAAAAACCCTAGAGTTATGGTTATCGGGTCTTCCATTGTAGAACATAAAATAAACAATTTTACAAGGATGAATAGGAGTGCTACAAGAAATATTTCCTTTTAAGAAAGAAGCACATAAAAATAGGTAGTAGAGTTTGTTCTAGATTAGATAAGTCCATCTCCTGAGGTTAAAAGTATCTATAATAGGAAAACGATAAGAATAGTTATTGTTGATCCATTAACAACAAAGCCAATTATTGAGAAACCATCCAATAACACAAAAATTAAAAGAGGATCCAGGAAATCCTCTCAGAAAGTTAAACATAAATCTATGGAAGAATATGTGTCTAGAAGACCACATACTTGTTTGAACAACAATTTGATATTGAATGCAAAATCAATTGCAAACCCTTCTTTAAAGAATTTATTCCTCACCACAGAAGATGATTCAAAGGGATCGTTTCCAGAGAATGAGGAAAGACAAAGAGAGACAAAGCTCCATAAGTTTGTTCAAGACATGCTGAAGAAGAAGAATAAGAAATCAACAAAAACAGATCAGAGCATTCTCGAACTTGAAGAAAATAGTCAATCTTTGGAGTTGGGATATTTTGAACCTAAAATTTTCATGCCAATTGAATAAAATGAACATGATGCACCTGAAACAAATTTAGAAGAACATGTGGTTTCATCTCAACCAAGTCAGAGTACAAATATTCTAAACTTACCATATTCAAATAGTGAGGATTCTAATCGAGACAAGGATGAACATAATAAAGAGGTACCAGTACAGGAGCCAAATTTCACAACAACACAAGAAAATAACAATTGGGACAAGAAGATAGAGAAGCTTCTGAAAATTTTTAAGAAGTTTAAGAGCTTGATTAAGCACTTCAAACATGAGAACACTATGTTGAAAAAGAAGAATAAAAAGGTTATGAAAAGGAAGGATAAACTTGCTATCAAACATAATAAGTTGTGTACTTGGGCTCATAAAATATACCAAAACATTAGGAAGTTGTTTAGACAAGGCAAGAAATTGAAAAGAAAGTGGTTGCAGGAGAAACTCAGAAACCAAGACATGGACAATCTCAAGTTGCTTACAAAATATATTCAACATGTTTTATAAGGAGCATTATAGAAACCTCAAATGATAAGTACCAAATGATATCAAGGATTTCATCAACATATCAAATTAATTTTGGAGAAGGATGTGTCTCTAGGATATGGTTCAAAATTTTGAAGACTAAACTTCCAATAGCCACTTCTACACAGGAAAACTCAAAAGTACAACCAGAACTTCTGAGGATGACAATTTTTCATATGAAACATATCTAGAAAGTCGTTGATCCTATTAATGACCCTCTTTCATATGTTTATCTTCTTTCTAAAGTTTGTATATGCCAAGATGGGATTGAGATCTAAGATAGGAGGTGGTCAAAAGGAAAGACTTAGAAAGTGGACATGGAACTGAAAATTGGATTTCATGCTCCAAATCAAGAAATTTGATTATGATGTCTATAGATACTGTTTATGTTTCTAAGTTAGGTTCATATCCATTTATTTTGGATCTTAGATCTATTTTTGAATTAATGTTGTATCTATAAAAGGTAGAATGAAAACTCAAAAGGGGTTGAGTTTTGTTTCAGTTAACTAGTTGTAAAGATATATCTTATATACAAAACTGCAGACTTAATGAATATGTTCGGTTACTGAAGAAATCTCGTGAGTTTAACATTAGATTGTGTCTCTTGTGTTTACAGCCTTTTTCTTTCTTATTTGCATGAGATGATTATTGATGTAGCATACATTAATGGTCAATGAATTATATATTCTTGAACAATACAACTTTACTGTGATTGCCTAATTTTCATAAGTTTCATTCAAGTATTTCAGTTCATAATTGGAAATATTTTCTGGTTATAAAATATTCAACCTTGTGAATGTGTTAATTGAATAACTTGTGAAATTAATATATTAACATTTGTGCTTCTCCTTTCTTCCCTCTTTCACCCTTTAATCCAAATGGTCTGAATGTTTACCTCACTTGCCTTCAATCCATGAGATGTAGTGAATGAGTCTGAGAGTTACCATTGATTTTTGCATCCCAACCCTAGTTATTTGATCTACCAACCAAAATACAAACTATTATCTTTTGAAGTGCCTAGGATTTACTCTATTGCAATCAAGAGTAAACTCTAGGAGCTAACACTAGATGATTTTATTCTCTCAAACTACAAATGAGAATACTTTTGAAGTAGAAGATGGTGATATCCCAAGATGTTTTCTTCATGTCTTCTACAATTTGCATCGTCTTCAATGGAATGAGTAGGAAAGTATAATCGCCTATAATATTTTAATTTTCTTTGGTATCCATTATCTTCACAGATCTAGGAATTTTTTTCCAAAAAATCAACTAAGAAATCAATATAAAATTTTACTTTACATTTGTAACTCAAACTAAACCCTAATTCTCATAAGTAGGATATAGGTATGTTACATGAACACTTAAAAATTCATTAACTACCAACAATGCTTGTAATTTAGTACATGTAACTTCATCAATTACCAACATTGCTTGTGATTTAGTACATGGACTTGAATCATATAAAGTTATTTTTACTGCTCAGAAAATACCAAAAATGAACTTTTAGTAGAACCCATTATAACCATCATTATAATGGAAT
>SNQJ01S0002220.1:0-17801 GCA_010110895.2 Picea sitchensis
TCAGGTGGAACTAGAAGGTGTCCTGCAGGTGCATCCTGTGCACATATTGGACAGGTAAAGAAAACAACTCCAGAGTCGAGCCATAGATATTGTAAAGGTCCAGTGGACCTGGTCCAGTTCTGAGGATGCGACATGGGAGAATGAAGATGTTATGCGGGCAGAGTACCCGCATCTTTTTGAAAATTTTAAAAAGATTGCAGAGAGAGTGTAAGGTTGCACTGAAGACAGTGCAGAAATAAGGGGAGGGGGATTGTAGTGTCCCCAAGGCTGAGCCCTTTGTAAATCTAGTTTATGAAATGAATTGTAAATATGTGTTATAGGCTCGTGAGCCAAGTTTGTATAAGCCGATGGGCTTATGTGATTGTTAGGCCAGAGAGCTTAAGGGTTGTAGACCAAGGGCTTGATTTTGCACCTATATGTATGCCGACATGATGAATGAGTGATGGGGGACTAAGCATCCACAGAGAGGGCAAGGGATTAGGGGCTGGAAGGTGGGAAATGGGGCTAAGTGTTAAGCCTAGGGGGCTTAAGCCTTGGGAATAATAATTTAATATTATTCCAAAAGACATGTGAATAATATGTCTTATCCTAAGTTCTTTTGGAAGGACAAGAAACTTCCAAATGGAAGGAACACATGCTGAAGGAATGCATGTAGTTGCATGGGTGACAAATGTCAACCTTGGCCCATGCAAATAAAGGGCTGAGATGAGCCGTGATGGGGGTTCTCCTCCAATCGATCCGATCCTCTGAACAATATGACTGGTCCAACCTCTGCAAGAATACCCCGTACGCCCTCTGAACAAGAAAAGTCTATGTGTTGATTCAAAATAACTGGTGTTAATTTATGAAAAGCCGAAGCATCCTCTGTCTGAGCATCGAGCCTATGTGTGGAGTCTTGTCTGAATCCATATCCATGAGACCACTCGTCATTGTTGAACCTATTAGAAAGCCCATGTCTATTTTCCCCATTGGTTTTTGTGGCCACACAGTGCTGGGATGCATGGGGCTTGTTGGCCATTTGTAAAACACTCTCTCCAGGTGAGAGAGGTGATTGAGGTTGGAAGAACAAGTTGTTGGCCTGTCAGCGATTCTCTCTAGGTGAGAGAGTGCATAGAGGAAGGAGAGAACTTCTATAAAGAACTCTGTAGCTGCCACAGAGCTCGGAGACTTCCGGTCTGGTCTGTTGCTGAAACCCAAGGCTAGGGAGGTTAGCAGCTGGAGGACTGTCTAGGTGACAGAGAAGGTGTATACTCATGGGGTGGAGCAGGCATGTGGGGAAGGAGAGTCTATGGGCAGTGAGAATGAGTGGTTTATGGGAGAGAATTCCTTCCTTGTGACTGGGTGTTTTCCCTGTAACCTCAGCCTAGCCTAGGATTCCTTGCCTTGGGATGGAGCATAGTATCAGCTCGAGGGTGACCCACTATTGAGCTGATGAGCAGTGTCGTCTAAGGCTGGGAGGTTCGTGGAAGGGTTGCACCTATTTGATGGAACTACTATTGTTTCCAAGATAAGTACCAGATGATGTTTTAATTTATGTTTCTGCATGTCTGTGTATTTATAATTATCATGTATTCTATTGTGCATATGAATTAATGCTAATGCCATGTTTAAAATTATGATAGCAGTAATTTTTAGACTTACTCTGAGCTCTAAAGGTGTTTCATTGCTTAAATTCATGTTGCTTTATAATATGAGAGTGAGTGTTATATTTCCGCGAAGTATGGTAACATAAAGGTTGCTACAATTGGTTGGGAGGAGTTCTCAGCCAAGAGGGATTTGTAATTTGTTATGTGTCCAGGAAGCTGAAAGAGCATGAAAGGAATTATACCACTCATGATTTGGAGCTGACAACAATCGTCCAGGCTCTAAGTGATCAGAATCTGGACCAGGGGTCTAAAATTTGCTCAAAATTCAAAGTGCTCGGAATGCAACGAAAACAGTACCATTGCGTCCGTCTTGTTCTCCTGATTCCGGCAGTATATTTACTTTCACAAATGGAGTCCGTATGGAGAAGTTATCGAGGTCTGTTCGCTGAGCCAAACAGGGAAAAAAAAAGAGGATGCTGACTGGGCAGGCCGTACTGCCACGTGGCAGGGCTGTACAGTGCTGATGTGGAAGTGACGTGGCATGATGTACCTCCGTGGCATATGACGTGGCGACCCTGCTGACGTGGCAAATGCTGGTTGGTTGTCAGCGGGCGAATTGAATGATGACATGTGGCACAGTTTTGGCAAGTTGGAAGGTGCCACGTGGCCCAATGAATGGCTGTCGGCACCCATTTGATTGGTTTTTGGTTCGTGGTGGTTTATAAAATTATTGTGGGTCCGTGGGGTTCGAACCCCGGACCCCTACCCGCGCCAAAGTTTTAACATTTACATGCGGACCATTATGCCACGCGCTGTTTGTTATATGGCAAACGACAACATTTGTATTTGAAATGAATAGTGGGTGTAACCGGCGGGGGGTCGGGTCGGGGCTAGCCCCGACCCCCGGTTATATGTTGTTATATGTGACCACGGGTACAAAGTGTTTGCGCGCGCGGGAATTTCATTTGTTTAAATCCGCGGTTATATTAAATGTGGTGTATGTGACCAATTTACATTTAAAACAGCGCGGGAGTAATGTTACATGGAACCCGGTTCCATTGCAATGAAATGTGACCAATTTAAAGTTTAACCGCGCGGGGGATATTTCCAATGGTTACCATTTATGTTTATACATGTGACAGGTACCATATGCGCGCGGTTCGGTTATATCATATTGTAACCCTTTTATAATATATATATTGCGCGGTTATAATGTGTGCGGGTATAAACATTAAACCCCGTTTTGCCATATAAACTATTGTGTATGCGCGATTTAAAACTTGGTTACAACTGTTATGCGGGACTGTGGTATCCGTTTGCCCCTTTTGCCAAGATTTGCGCTGGGACGTGGCCATATGGCCCCCATGCGCCCAGCTCCTCCGACTTGGGGGGCATTAGTTCCTTTAACTGTTCGACAGAACGCACCATTTTCAGGAACGCGCGTGGAGGCTGAGTTTTGTGAGCGAAAACGCTCAGAGCTAGGTTTCATTCGGGACAGGTGCAGAATGGCGCACGAGTTGCAGAGCTCAAAGGGCAAAAATGGCAGAGGCCATAACTTTTGGAGTTTTTGACCAAATCAGGTTCTGTAAAAGCCCAGCTAGGGGTTTTTGGACGTTCTGAGTCCATTTTTGAGGTTTTCACAGGCATTTGAGGAGCCCATTTGCAGGTTTTTCACATTTGAAGCTTGGGGAAGCTCCATGAAGATTCAAGCCCTCATTGTTTGAGGCCTTGTTCTGATGAGCACTTAACCATTTGCTGAGACTGAATAGTCATTTCTGACTGTTTAATATGCTCTGAACACATTGGGATAGGTTTCAGATCCATTGGAGGACTTCTATAGGTATTTTTACCTCATTCTTGCTTAGGGAAGCTTGGAGGCCACATGTAGGGGAGGTCATTGTTGGATGTGCCATTGTCCATTTCCAGAGATGTAACAGTCATTTTTGGGGTTTTTGTGTATTCTGAACCCAATGGTACAGTTTGTAAAACCATTGGAGTTGAGCAGCAGCTTGTAATGAGCATTTGACAAACTAATCCCAAAGAGCCAAGTCCATTGAAGGAGGCTCAAGGAGACGTAGCCCAGAGAGGGGTGAACTCCTTTATCACCTTGGTATTGCTGTGATTTTTATGTGTTATTTGCTGCACTTTTTATGGCTGTGTATTGATTTATAACACATGATTAAGCATTTAAAAGATCATTTCCTCACACATACTTTGACAAGAAGAAACCAAGAACTTAATACATAAACCAACTTGCACATTATAACACATGAAGCAAGGTCCTGTTAAGGTTTAATTTAATGAAGAAAATGGATACCTTGCACCCTTAAACAAGTACATTTTATTTTCAGATCACTAAGGAAATGGAGACATTACCTCATGGGAAGGAGATTCGAATTGAAAACAGACCACAACGGTCTGAAGTATTTATTTGATCAGCCGACTTTAAACACTAGGAAAACCAGATGGATGGTGTTTCTGTGCGAATATGACTTTGATATCAAGCATATCAAAGGTAAGGAAAATAAGGTGGCTGATGCACTCAAAAAAAAAGTGCATGACTTACATGCTATAGCCATTAGCATGTACAGGACTGATATCAGGGATAGAGTTCTGGAAGCTGCAAATGTTGATTTGCAGTTCAAAGATTTGGTAGCAAAGCTACAACAGCGTGAGAGACCACAGACCAAGGAAAGTTACACCTTGGAAGCTGATGGCTTACTTCTGTATAAAAACATAGTGTACATACCCAATGTCCAAGAATTGAAGCTGACAGTTCTAAAAGAAATGCATAACGTGACGTATGCCGGACATTCTGGTTATCAGAAGACTGTAGAAGCAGTCAAAAGCCATTGTTTTTGGTCGGGTATGAAGAAAGAAATCGCTGAATGCATCGCCAAATGTATGGAGTGCCAGAAAGTTAAGGCTAAGCATAGGCACCCAGCAGGGTTGCTGCAACCTTTACCCATTCCTGAGTGGAAATGGGAAGTGGTGACAATGGATTTTATTACGGGATTACCCAGAATAAGCAAGCAACATGATTCAATCATGGTGGTGGTGGACAAGCTTACAAAAGTTGTCCATTTTATTCCACTGAAAACCACTCACAAGGCAACAGATGTTGCTAATATCTTCTTAAAAGAAGTGGCACGCTTGCATGGAATTCCTAAGACGATTGTGTCTGATAGGGACCTGAAATTCACCTCGAATTTCTGGAAAGGACTGTTCAAAGGATTCAGAATGAATCTTAACTTCAGTACAGTGTATCATCCTGAGTCTGACGGACAGATAGAGAGGGTGAATAGAGTAATAGAAGACATGTTGAGAATGTATGTGATGGATAAACCATCAAGATGGGAAGACTACCTGTATTTGGTAGAATTCGCCTACAATAATGGGTATCACGCATTGTTGAAGATGAGCCCATTTGAAGCACTGTATGGAATAAAGTGCAACACTCCAGTGAGCTGGGATAATCTAGCTGACAGAGTAGTAGTTGGGCTTGATTTTCTCAAGGAGATGGAAGACCAAATGATAAGAATTAAATAGAATTTAAAAGTTGCCCAGGACAGGCAGAAGAGTTATGCTATTAAGAACAAAACCCACAGAGAATACAAAGTGGGTGATCATGTTTTCTTGAAAGTAAAAACTAACAGGAGTTCCCTGAAGTTGGGAAGTTGCGCCAAGTTGGCAACAAGATTTTGTGGGTCATTTGAGATCCTGGAAAGGATTGGGCCAGTTGCATACATGCTTGGATTACCTGCATCTATGAATGTACATAATGTGTTTCATGTTTCACTGCTTAAGAGATATATACCTGATGCTAATCATGTTATCGATTGGAATGTGATTCAGGTGGAACCAGAAGGTGTCCTACAAGTGCATCCTTTGTGCATATTGGACAGGAAATGAAAACAACTCTAGAATCGAGCCATAGATATTGTAAAGGTCCAGTGGACCTGGTACAGTCCTGAGGACATGACATGGGAGCATGAAGATGTTATGCGGGTAGACTACCCACATCTTTTTGAAAATTTTAAAAAACTTGCAGAGAGAGTGTAAGGTTGCACTGAGGACAGTGCAGAAATAAGGGGAGGGGGATTGTAGTGTCCCCAAGGTCGAGCCCTTTGTAAATCTGGTTTTTGAAATGAATTGTAAATATGTGTTATAGGTTGGTGAGCCAAGTTTGTATAAGTCGGCGAGCTTATGTGATTGTTAGGCTAGAGAGCCTAAGGGTTGTAGGCCAAGGGCCTGATTTTTCACCTATATGTATGCAACACATTAATAAAATATAAACACCATCACATGCAGGCCGACACGATGAATGAGTGATGGGGGACTAAGCATCCATAGAGAGGGCAAGGGATTAGGGGCTGGAAGGTGGGAAAAGGGGCTAAGTTTTAAGCCTAGGGGGCTTAAGACTTGGGGGATTAAGCCTTGGGAATAATAATTTAATATTATTCCAAAAGACATGTGAATAATATGTCTTATCCTAAGTTCTTTTGGAAGGACAAGCAACTTCCAAATGGAAGGAACACATGCTGAAGGAATGCATGCAGTTGCATGGGTGACAAATGTCAACCCTGGCCCATGCAAATAAAGGGCTGAGATGAGCCGTGATGGGGGTTCTCCTCCATTCCATCCGATCTTCTGAACAGTACGACTGGTCCAACCTCTACAAGAATACCCCGTACGCCCTTTGAACAAAAAAAGTCTATGTGTTGATTCAGAATAACTGGTGTTAATTTCTGAAAAGCTGAAGCATCCTCTGTCTGAGCATCGAGCCTATGAATGGAGTCTTGTTTGAAGCCATATCAGTGAGACCACCTATCATTTTTGAACCTGTTGGAAGACCCATGTCTATTTTCCCTGTTGGTTGTTATGGCCACATAGTGCTGGACTGCATGAGGCTTGTTGGCTAGTTGTACAACACTCTCTCTAGGTGAGAGAGGTGATTGAGGTTGGAAGAACAGGTTGTTGGCCTGTGAGAGATTCTCTCTAGGTGAGAGAGTGCGCAGAGGAAGGAGAGAACTCCTGGAAGGAACCCTGTATCTGCCACATAGCTCAGAGACTTCTGGTCCAGTCTGTTGCTAAAACCCAAGGCAAGGGAGGTTAGTAGCCGGAGGAATGTCTAGGTGACAGAGAAGGTATATACTCCTGGGGTGGAGCAGGCATGTGGGGAAGGAGAGTCTATGGGCAGTGAGAATGAGTGGTTCCTAGGAGAGAATTCCTTCCTTGTGACCAGGTGTTTTCTCTGTAACCTCAGCCTAGCCTAGGATTCCTTGCCTTGGGATGGAGCTTAGTCCCAGCTCCGGAGTGACCCACTACTGAGCTGATGAGCAGTGTGGTCTAAGGCTGGGAGGTTCATGGAAAGCCTGCACCTATTTGGTGGAACTACTATTGTTTCCAAGATAAGTACCAGATGATGTTTTAATTTATGTTTCTGCATGTCTGTGTATTTATAATTATCATGTGTTCTACTGTGCATATGAATTAATGCTAATGCGATGTTTAAAATTATGATAGCAGTAATTTTTAGACTTACTTTGAGCTCTAAAGGTGTTTCATTGCTTAAATGCATGTTGCTTTAAAATCTGAGAGTGAGTGTTATATTTCCGTAAAGTATGGTAACAGAAAGGTTGCTACATCGATCAACATGGCACACATGTGGATCCAACAAAGATCCAGGTCATCCGTGATTGACCAACCCCAACTACACTCACCGAGCTTCAAAGCTTCTTGGGTCTTCCCAATTTCTACCACAGATTCGTGTTGGGATTCTTTCATATTGCTTGGGCTCTTAGCTAGGTAAACATGGGTGGTGGTAAGGAGAAATTTGTGTGGGGCCGGTCCCAACAACAAGAGTTCTATGATTTTAAGAAACATTTATGCTCATCCCCAATACTTTAACTACCAGACCTGCAACAACCCTTCGAGATCGAAATAGATGCTTCAGACTATGTTGGGGGTGCCATTATCACTTAGCACAGCCACCCTGTGGCCTATCATAGTGAGACACTATCAGAAGTTGTTCGTAAGTACCCTACTTAGGACAAAGAAATGTACTCCATTGTGAAATCCTACTGCTAGTGGAGACATTACATTCTTGGGAAGGAGACAACCGTCCACACTGATCATAAGCCACTGTAGTTCATGCAGACACAAGGCAAATTGAAGAATGACCGCCATCATAAGTGAGCCACATACTTGCATCAATTCCATCTCAACATCAAGTATAAAACATGAAGCACCAATAGCATCGTTGATTGCCTCAACAAGCCACCGGTCATGACACTCACCACGGTGCTAGACTCTTGCTTCCATGAGACCTATGGATGGCCCCAACTCTATGAGACAGACCCTGACTTCTCCACCACCTACACAATGTTGGGCGCTAATGCAGTTGTCGCTAATTTCCATCTTTAAGATTGGATACTGTGTCATCTAGTTCATATATGCATTCCATCAAGAGAGCGAGCAAAGATGATCTGGGAAGCCCACTATAATCAGGTGCAGGACACTTCGACATCGAAAAGACAGTGGCAATGCTACAAAAACATTTCTACTAGCTGAAACTTCGACATGAGGTCAACAAGTATATTAGGTCCTGCATTGCCTATGCTATTGCCAAATCAACCACTAAGAAATAGGGCCTGTACACCCCTCTACCTACTCCTGACATGCCATGGGAATCCATCTCAATGAACTACATGTCGGGCCTTCTGTACACTAAGAGGGGAAATGACTATGTTTTTGTGGTTGTTAATCATTTTTCTAAGATGGTGATTCTGGCCACCTTCAAGAAGAGCATCACAGCAGAGGCCACTGCCAAGCTCTTCTTTGAATGAGTCTGGGTACATTTTGGAATACCACAAACCATTGTATCAGATCGGGATAGTCAATTTCTCAACACATTCTGGTCGAGCCTCTGGTCACTGCTGGACACCAAGATGACCAAATTCACGGCCTTCCACCCCCAGAAAGATGGCCAAACTGAGGTTGTAAATTGAATGATCATGCATATCCTGTGCATGTATAATTCTAGGCACCCTTGCACATGGGATGAGAGTCTTCCCTATGTCCAACATAACTACAACCGAGCCCTGCAAAGCTCAATCGGCCACAACCCCTTTTAGGTGGGGTTGGGATTCCAACCCTTGGGTCCCATAGATGTTGCACTACCCCTTGCGGTCACCTCGATCGACTCATCTCCTGCTCCAACTGAAGCTGACAAAGCCACCCAGTTCATTGAGTGGAATCGACACATCCGCCAATAGGTTCAGGATATCCTACAGAATTCCAATGACAAGTACAAGCAACGCCATGATCAACAACGGGTGCCACATAAATTTCAGATGGGTGACAAAGTTTGGTTGCACTTACAGAAAGAACACCTTACATGACCCCATCATAAGCTTCTCCCACTCTGTTATGGGTCGTACACCATCACCAAGGTTCTGGGTGATAAGTCTTTTGAGCTCAACATTCCTCCTTTCCTTGGCCTGTACCCAGTGTTCAACGTGGATCTCCTTCGACCTTATTTCCCACCATTATTGGACACATCAAAGATAGTAGAACAAATGAAACCAACAGAGCTCAACCCCGACTTCATACAACAAGAATCCACTGACCATATTGTGGACAAACAGGTCAAGGGCACTCACCAACAAATGATCCATCTTTATCGAGTTGTCAAAGCAAGGCATCTCCTACACCAAGGCAAGTGGCTCATCTGGGGCCAAATTCAACAGAAATTTCCTCATCTGATGGGGTAACTGAATGAAATGGAGACCATTGATTCATAAGGGGTTAGGATTGATCTAGATGGATTTTGATGGCCGAGATCCCACCTATTCCAACTGGCTCATTTTGGCAGTTTTCCATTTTGGTAGTTTTTTCCTGGTTTTCAGGTCCCTGATTTCTGGGGCCGTTTTGAGGCCCTAAACAACGTTTTTAGGGCTCTCCATGGTTAGAGTATACATGGAGTCAAAGTCTGAAGGAAACATGTGTATTCCTCGGATAGACCTTTCCAATGGGATATCGTGTGCCTAAAACGAAGATCATATGCAAAAGTTACGACCCTGAGAAGTTGATGTACTAACTTACCCAAACGAGGCCCACATGACTTTTGACACTTCATCTCCTAGGGTTAGGTTTTTGGATGTCTCGGGTTTTTGACATTCTTGTTTCTAGTAAAAACACCTTTAGAGCCTCGTTGTAATCAGCTTCTTTCCAATGAGCGCAACTGACACATCTCTTCTCAGAGATAAGCCGCCACCATTCCATCAAGCTCATTTTTCCTTATTGAATAGAAACTGTTTTACTGTATCTTTGTTATTATGTGTTAAGCATATTTTAATAATCTATATTTATTTCATTTTGCTCATAAAATACAGATCAATTATGTTTATAACATTCATACCAGTCGGGTCAACTGGCCCAACCAAATAAATGGTATTCGACCTTTCAATAGCATCCGATGTGAAAATGTTCAACCTCTACAATGAAGTCACAAAAGAATTGAAAAGTAGGTGGAAAAGGTTCATGAAGGATGGAGATCATCTTACAAAGAGAAAATACAAAGAGAAAGAAGTATTATAGTTCTATATGACACTGGTAAAAGAAAATCTTGGCATAGAATAGTCGATAGAAGAAATAGACCCCTTGGAATCATTCATAGGACTTGTCAAAGTAGTGGTCGAGGGAAATTCCTGAAGTTAGCAAGAGATATGAGAGCTCAAGAGAGAAAATAAATAAATAAAGTAGATTCACAATGAAATTATGGTACCTAATTAAAAGCTAGTCACCAACCAGAATGCAACAATCCTCCACGCAGAACATGAAACATAGAAGTTAAACAAAGTCTAGAAAGGAAAAGCAAGAAAGTAGCTGCATTAAATACTATAGTTAGTAACTAGACCTTGTATTTTTCCTAAACCTACAATAAAATGATATCCCAAAAGATAGTGATTGCAGACATAAGGAAAACAAAGGACATGACAAGTGACCCAAAACTGAAGATGTCTCTAGCAACCCAGATCAAAAAAGAGAAAGAAGTGGAGATGCAACTTGAACAACAAGAGAGAGAGAGTGGCTCGGAGAAGGGAAGAAAGCCCAGATGGAAATGAATTTTTCCACTAGACACTTCGACCAAATTTTGGGAAAGTTACATGAAGAAGGAGAAACATTTGACCCAGAGTCAACACCGTTCCAAGATCGTCTATAATAGATAAATTGGACTTATTAGCACAATTGAAAACAATAGGTGTGGAGGAACAATACTTGATAGACGAGTGGCATATGTTTTCCCAACATCTGAAGTAGATGGGATCCAACAATGTATCAGACATCATTTGAAGGCATGTCACAACATCCTGTACTATCAGGTGTTACCTCATCATACAAATATAGGTTCCAATTTTTCAACCCAACAATGTTGGAATCAAACTTCCCGACTGCAAGATACTAATTAGTAACACTAGAAATAGTAGTTGAAGGAATGCAAGAGTATCACTTAGACAAAGGAGCAACAACACTTCCTCCAAATATACTGATACACCAATGGGGAATGATTCAATAAGAGACAATTGGAAATATAAAGCTAGTCAGCCCCACAGAATAGACTTGCCAGTCGAACAAACATGTCAACTTCCTAAGTCAAGAATAGTAGTTGGTTGAACAGACAATTAGATTCAACCTACCAAATCAATTAATAAGTTGTATTTGTTAGGTAAAACCAGACATAAGTATATATGTGTGGCTATGTAATAGAGGAAATTTGGTTGTTCTTGTACATAATAAAGTGCATATTGTTGGTTCTCCCACTACTTTTTGTATATTTCCATATATGTCTATGTGTCTATATATATATGTTGAACACACTGAAGTATATATATATATATATATGTATATCAACACCAACTGAAGTAAGGAGCACCAACTCCTAGGAGAGCACCAACTCTCAAGAAAGACCCAGCTTGCCACAAGACCCAGCTTGCTGATAGAACACAATCTATCCAACTAGAGTTCATATAGTAATTCAACTCTAGTAGCAGTGATCCATTATTGAATCAACTCTATTTCATCATCAAAGGCATACCATCAACACTCATCACTGCACTTCATCTTCTCTTTTAAATTCATGCCTTATTCACTTCTTCTTTCCTCTGATATTCGTGCCTTTCATCACTTCTTCTTCTCTATAATATTCACACGGACCTCAGGTTCGTATCCCCTTCATTTTTCTTTGCAGGCTGCTCTTTCTCAACGAGCCTATCTTTTCCACAAGCTCGTCTTCTTCCCCAAGCACACATCCAATGAACCAATCATGGTTGTATTTATACTTTCTTATGCTCAAAACTTGTTTAAGTTATTGGGATGACTTGTGCAACAATTTATAACTAACTTGTCCATTTACAACAACTTTGGGACTACCAAAGATCATCATTTCGGGTCTTCAACATTAAACCTAGCATCCCCTTTTACTTTCATAAATCGATCACAGGTATGGATCGATTTCCTTCGTCTCTGTGATAAAAAAAAATCAAAGCTTCCTTCAAATCATGTTCATATGATCATAGGAATAGAACCACGTCCTTATCAATTTAAGCGACGCATTACATTCTACCTTTTAAATCTCTTTACCATATGACCAACGGCGGTGACCTCACGTGACCACGCGATTACGGGCATGACCAAAGGTGGTTTGAAATCAAACTATGTTTCACCCCACAATTTACCTCATGCCTCCACGTGTCCTTTCTTCAAAACCATGGTTTCAATTGCGGCCCACACTCAACTTATTAAAGTTCGCGCACGTTCAATCCCTGTAATGCGATGGGACCATCGATCTCATGATATTGATGGTGCTCCTGGACTGATAGTTCATATTTTTTCTTTCAATATATGCGGATCAGATCTAGCCTTCCTAAATCAACGACTGTGATTTATTTCATGATCCTAGCTTCAGGAGTTTCAACTCTCAAACCCTTCTTTCCTCTGTACGTTAATCTTCCAGAGTGGATGATCTGTAGACACCTGTCCTTCTCAATCAACAACTATACCAATGGTCTTGTGTCCCCTTTCTCGATCAATGATCGAGATCTCCTTCGGGTCTCTGGACTTCAGAGATTTCAAATCTCAACCCCTTCTTTCCTCCATACGTCAATCTTCTGGAGCTGACAATCCACTGACGCGTGTCCCTTTCGTATCAATGACTATGATCCTTTTGCATCTCTGAAATTAGGAATTATCAAGTCTCAACTTTCACTGTAATATGATCAATGGTTGAGATTACTCCTGAAGTGATCTTTAGATCAAACGACTTATGTCCACTTCGAGACTTCGACGTTCGGGGCTTCGGGACTTTAGGCTAATCACTGCTCCATTTTCCTCTGGAGTGATCACCTGCTGAGTAAGTCATAAGTGGTGGAGACCTCTTGCTGTCAGTTAATACTTCCACTTACACTATCCTTCCACTATAGTAGATCGACAGTCGAGAATTATCCTGAAGTGATCTTTAGATCAGACGTTTCATGTCCAATTTGAGACTTCAACATTCGGGACTTTGGGACTTTGGGCAAGTGCTGGTGGTAAAAATCCTGTAGTAAAACTCTTGTAGTGACGTAACTTACTTATGTCACTTGATGACATGTCACGAGCCGAGTAGCTACCACGTGTCACTCAGATTCGTGATTTGCAATTCAACTTGACACTTGTCATTGTCTGATTGCACCATGTGTCCTTGCTGATGTAGTCTTGCTGACGTGGATCTCCTCATGTGGCATATTTTCTTCTACTAGATATAATGGTTGTCCTAACTCCCAAAATGTATCTCAGATCGACAGCTGAGAGTGACTTCAGAACTTTTTCCTTCAGGACTGAGGGACTTTTGACATTTGTTGGTGGTGAAACTCTTGAAGTAAATCTCCGGAAGTGACGTAACTTACTGACATCACGTGTTGACATGGCATGGGTTGATTTCTTATTGACACTTGTCATCATCTGATTATGGCATGTGTATTTGCTGACGTGGTCTGCTGACATGGTCTACCAATGTGATTCTCTCTAATCTAACGGTCATTGCATATTCTCTAGATCCAATGGTCCTTATTCATTTTGGATTTCGGGACTTCGGGTAATTTGACTTTTCAAGTTGCCAATTCTTCCGAAGTGAGATTCCTCGAACAATAACCTCCTCAAAAATTTAGTCCCAAAATAAATGTTTTTCATTGATCATGTTATTAGATTGATGGCTTGATCTATCTACGATGCTGCTTTTCTAGCTGATCCTGTCCTTCCACTTAGAATGATCCAACGGTTGTCGGGTATTCGTGTATTCAAATTATCAACCCGTTTTATCCCGCTTATCCTATCCTTCTACTTTAAAGTGATCCAATGGTTATGAAGACTCTTGAAGCAAATCCATGATCAAGGATGATTGTGGAACCACAACTTGTGATTGATTTAACTCGTCACCCAAACTCCGCAATTTGAAGTTGTGCACTGTTGGTGAGTCAACCACAATCGTTGATCTTCGAAGCTATAGAATCGGACAGTCCTGACTAATTACGAGATTGGAACTGGTGATTCGTTTAATTCTCCTTTTGATCTCTGCAATATATCCTTGTCATTGATTTGGCTTGCAAATCCGACGGTCACAATCCTCCAATGGTCCTCAAGCCCACGGTCACTCATATGACTGATGCCTGTAATATGAGACTATCAACACAGTCATTTGCTTGATCGGACGACTGCTGAGGCTTCTCACCCTTAGCTTACACTTTTTCTTCTAATATTTGATCTCTACATACCGTTCGCTCCTCCTCCCGAGCTTATGCTTCCTTCTAAGCTTTGATCTCTGTATACCATTCACTCCTCCTCTTGAGCTTGCGCTTTTGATCTTTGCATACTGTTTGACATTTTCTGCTAACTGATATACTATTGACATCAATGAAAATTTCATCTATGATAAATCACAATGATAATTCATCATAAAAACAAATCATCACATCATAATGACATTGACTGTTGACATCAATGATAATATGTTCAACAATATAATGTTGTATATTATATACTACTCTCTTGTATATTATATATTGGTAAATTCTCATACTTTCTCCTACTGATTACAAAATTAATGTTGTGGCTAAGATAGCATACAGGATTGGATTGTGAGTATAAGTTGTGGAAGAATGCATTATACCGACTGTGGGTTTCATGTTGTAGCATAGGTGTGTTGTAGCAGTAGGTGTGTTACAACAGAGACACGTTGCATAAGAGACATGTCACAGAAGAATATTTGTTATTGCAAGAGATGTGTTGTAATGAGAGGTGTGTTGCAGCAGAAGGTGTGTTGCAGCAGAAGGTATGTTGCAGCAGAAGGCTTGTGACAACAAAATATGTGTTGCAACAGAAGGCTTGTGACAAAAAGAGATTTGTTGCAATAGAAGGTGTGTGACATTAGAAAATGTGTTGCAATAATAGGTGTATTGTAGCAGAAAGTGTGTTGAAATAGAAGGCGTGTGATAGAAGAATATGTGTTGCAACAACATGTGTGTTACAGTAGAGGGTGTGTTGCATCATAAGGCATGCTACAACATAAGGTGAGTTGCAGCAAGTGATTGTGTCGTAGATGAGTAAATACAGACTAGTATTCAATAGCATGTATTTACCGGTGTTATAGGAAAGAAAACATAGATATGTGATAGTCGATGTACAACCCTAGGGGTTGTGGCAATGAGGAAGAAGCATTAGGAAAACTATAGTCCCAATTATTACCAACTCAAGGAATGTTTTGTTGCATATGTACTCTGATGGCAGGGGGTCGATAGTCGATGCATCAATGTATATGGTCTCCTATGAATCATGTAAGGTTATCATGATAGATAGGAAATGTGTGAGATCACGTAAGGTTATGATGACTTTTGAGCAATGTGGGAAGGATGATAAAAGGAAAACACATTCAATATAATAATAAGTACTCAAAGTGCCATCATAATCACACATGGTATGGTGAGCATGCAATCAATATAGATTATAAACTCACAACTAATATATATTATAATTTTAAGAGACTACACTTACTTTAGATTAATATATTTGCATAAGAAATGCATATAGAAAAATTCATATAAACGCTCAAGACATGCACACCGTGCATTGAAAATTTCATTGCATCATCTCAAGCCTTTGGATTGGGGTAGTTGATATTTTCAAATTCATGGAGCCCAAATTCTCTTCATGTTAAGTGGGTGAAGTATTATATTACTCTTCATTAATTTTAACTTTGTTGAAATGATGATTTTAATTGTTCTTCTACAGTATTTTGTTCATTGCAATAGTAAATTTAGAAATTGATGCCACCAAAGACAACTTTCATTGGGAATACCTTTAGATTCCCTCTTGGGATGTAAGAAAAACATCATTGAGTAATTGTATTTTTGGATATTCAATGGAATTAATATAAATGTATTTCTTAATTTGACATTTGTTTTATAAAGTGGTTGGTTGCATGTGTACTATTGGAAAAAAAATTCCTTGTTTCTAATAAATGTTTTGTCGAATGTTTGAACATACGCATTTTTTTTATAATATCATCGATTTAATGTTCGATATTTTTGCAATAAATATTCTTACAACTAGATACCTATCTACGAATTACTATTGCACCCCACTACAATGTCAAATGGAGAGAACGTTGTTAAATAGACACAACTTGGATAGGAAGCATGCAAATTAAAATATAGAACACACAAACACTCAAAAATTACATTAAATTCCTTGAATATATGGATTAGCTCCATCATAAAATTGACTTCTTTATTGTATAATTCAATATATAAATGTTTCACAATGTTGTGAAAGTATACTATCAGTGGATTATCCTTCTCCCTAGTACACAAATTATTCTTCTTTATCTCTTCAATGTGTTTTTTTTTAGTTTCCATGCCCACAATTAGCATGTATTGTTCCAACTCCAACATAGTTAAGCGAGATTCCAAATTTGCCCTTCAAATTTACTTCAACAATGAGTAAAAAATTTAAAATAACCCCCAATAATAAATCACAACGAGTACTTCACTAGATAGAAATTCACCACAAGTGATATTGATGATGAATGCTTTTGTTGATCTGAAATACTATTCACGGTCTTAAAGATAACATCACAGGGATAAATCCTCATGCGCTTTTAGAGAGGTGGAATTCCTCTTTGTTAATTAAAATACAAGAATATAACAAATGCTTGAGGAGGACCACACGTATTCTTGAAAACATATTCACATGCAGGGAATGTCACAAAACTAGACTTTGAGGAAATCATTATTCACATATAAGAACACCTAAGAGAGGACCATGCCTATTCAAAAATGAATATTTACGATAGTATATAGGACTGTAAAACATAAAAGTATTAAATTTTAAGGACTGCATTTCCATCATATCATAATCAAAGTGTTAGCATCAGAAGTCACTCCTGGATTGCAGCAGGAGTAGAGCCCAACGCCCATCATTCAACGTTGAGAAAACCACAAGGACCGATTAGAAACAATGCAACTATTACAGTGATCCAACCTACATCATCCTATAACAGATACAACTCGATTGGATCCTCCAATTCCGAGCTATTCTAATACAATATAAACAAAGACATGGAAACAAGATGACATTCATAAGGCAAGAAGTCTCAAATGTTAATACATAACCAGAATAACCAGTGTTTCACTAAAACTTTTACAATCGGGAGCCTAGCTCAACCATTGATGCCTTGAAAAATATCAAAATTAAGTATATATACCCCTAAACAATTGCCCAATAGAGGCGTCCTAGACTTTCAGGATGGGGCATCTCTTCAATCAAATCCGGCTTGCACTCCTTTGTCATACGCCATCTTAACTTTGCATGGCTCATGCTAAGGGGTAGCTGAGCCCTTAAATGTCAAATTAGCATGCGCAGACTTCCTTGGTGAGTCGAGGACATCGACATGGCTTCTGTGGGAAAACTAGTACAGAGGACCGTCATGGGCGGAATTCCTACTGGGACCTCCATACCTCGCAATTAATGAGTGAGGTAAGGTTTCAACCACCCCCTCTCTTCTTCATTCATTTGAAGTGGGTATCAGGATTGAGATCAAGTCGAACCGGCAACTAGAGAACATGGTGCCACCCTTCTAAAGCTCAACTTGACACTTTTGGCCTCCTTTGTACAACCTTT
>SNQJ01S0002220.1:18029-74110 GCA_010110895.2 Picea sitchensis
CGAAATTTCAGGGTTCAGGGTTTTGGGATGTGAAATGATGAGAATCCCCTCACCCTTCAAACTCTTGAATTCCGAAATGACGACATGACTAGATCTTGTGTCACGCGTCCTTTGGATCGGATGGCTGAGATGACGTTGGCGGCTTCACTATGAAAATCCTAAAAATCCCCACCCATGGCTTAGATCTTTCACCGCGTGTCTTTCAGATGAATGATTGAGGTGGCTTTATCATAAAAATGGGGCTACCTCCATTCCCAGGCTCACTTGACGTGACCTGGCGCTAGGACCGTGGGCTCAGTTTCAAAGGTACCTTCGGCATTTCGCATTTTGGAAACTTCAGCTGCAGTGGATAGGAGATCCCTTATCTCTTAAAACACTGATCCCTGAGATGCCTCTTCCTGAAATGTCGACTGGCTGCCACCTGCCCCAACTAGATCGGACAACCTAGATTTGTCTCAAAATATTGGTGCTATATCTTGTGCTAAATATCGGGAAACTTGGTAGCCCCAAAAACTTGATGACCGTCGATTTTCTCTATAGATGGATCTTTGTCGTTGAAATCAGACTGCTCGCTCACTTGATTTTAAGCCTGAAATGGACTTCTCCTGTGGGCTGCGCTCAGCACTTAGGCCGCGGCCTTTGAATAAAACATGCTCGAACAGTTTTCAAATCTCTCTTCCATACATTTATGTCAGTGGCCTGAAACCAGAAGAAAACACCATATTGCAAGAATTTGGGCTAACATTAGGCTTCATGGGGGATAGAGTCATCCCTGTGATGCTCTAAGAGCTCATTTTACAGCTTCAGTGCCTTGTATTGGGTTATGGAGTCATTATTTAAAACTTAAAGATAAAAAAAAAAAAAATATTTACAACCGCAGAAGAGCCATGTGCGGCTCAAGAAAAACATCTTTTCAGGAAATGCCCATTCATAGGGCCATTGAAAACTTCTTGATCCTTCAAATCCCGCAACCTATAGGTATTATTTGAAAATACTTCATAGATTTTGAAGGGCCCGACCCATAGGGCTTAAAATTTTCCATGCTTTCCCTTGTCTTTCTTAGGAGCATCCCATTTCAGTACCAGGTCTCCCATCTAGAAATCTTCCTTTCTGGCCTTCTTATCAAAAAACTTCTTGATCTTCCGCTGATGGTCCTGAATTTTGTCCATTACCTGCTCTCTAGCCTGCTGGACTTCCACCAGTTGATGAACTCCTCTNTTTGTGGTCACTCGATCGGCCCATAGAGCGAATTTCAACTTTGAATGCTAGGCCTTTTGGTTTTCCTCCAATAGTTTTTGGATGATCCTTATCAGGCTTTTGTTGGAGGACTCTCCTAGACCATTGCCCCGGGGATAGTATGAGGTGGAGTGAATCAATTTGATCCCAAATTGCTCACAGAACTTGGCTAATGGCTCAGCCCTGAAAGAGGTTGCATTATCAGTAACAATCTTTCTTGGGCAGCCGAATCTTGTGATGAGTTCTTTCAGGAATCCAATGATTACCTTGTGGGAAGCACTCCTGGTGGGGATAGCTTCAATCCACTTAGTAAAGAAATCTATAGCAGTCAGGATCCATCTGTGTTGCCCACTGGAAGCAGGGTGGATTTCTCCAATAAAATCTAGGCCCCATTGCTGGAAAGGTCCTGAAACAACCATAGGCTTTAAAGGAAAAGACTTGAGCTGTTGTTTTCCTACAAATATTTGGCATTTGATACAGGCTCTGACCTTTTTGCAGATGTCAATGAATACAGTGGGCCAGTAGTATCCAGCTCTAAGGATTTTGTAGGCTATGGCTTTCCAGAAATGATGCCCTCCACATTGGCTATCATGAAATTCAACCATGATCCTATTAGCCTCTTGTGGATTCATACATTTCAAAAGCACCCCCAGGGGATATTTCCAATATAAAACTTGATCGACAAGGCAGTATCTGACTGCTTTGACCTTAAGAGCTCTTTTCTTGTTTCTTTGCGGGCCATCTGCAGGCCGCAACTCCTGCAGAAAATATATGAGATCCTTATACCAGGGACATCGAGCCAATGGGGGTTCTGCTTGAGGGTCTATATCAGACAGCTGATCCTGATGATTTTCTGAGCATTCATTGATGAAACCTACCCCCAAAGATTTTCAATTTGCTTCAGCCAACATCTTAGCTAAACCTTAACCTTTGATTAATTTGGTAGGCCTTATTTCTAAGTCAAACTCAAGGATCTTGGCTATCCACTTACTCCTCCTCCCATCTATGTCAGGCTGAATAAGAATGTCTTTAACAACAGCCGAGGGGACATAGGCAATGATTTTTGGCTGCAGGACATAGGTTCTAAAGGCTTTGAGAGCCTTTACCAGGGCATAGGCCTGCTTCACCATAATTTTGTACCTGACTTCGACATCCCTCAGAGCTATACTAAAATAGGTAATAGGCTACTCTAGCCCGTCCTCATTTGTTTGTAATAAAACAACAACCACTGTGTCAGGTGAGGCAAAGGAGAAAATAAGGAAATCCTTTGAGTAATCGGGATTGATAAGCATAGGAGCTTCATTAAAGGATTTCTTTATCTGCTCAAAGGAACTTCATGATTCATAAGTCCACCTCACTTCATTTCCTTTCCTCAACATGGTTGTTATAAGACTTACCCCTTCAACAAAGTTAGAAACAAATATCCTTAGAAAATGAATCTTACCAAGGAAAGATTGGACCTCCTTCCTAGATCTTGGGATTGATAAGGCCTATATTGCCTCAACTCTGCTAGGATCGATCTTGACTCCTTCTGCTGATACTATGTGGCCCAATAATTTTCCCTCCTTCATGGCGAACAAAGATTTCTTGGGATTCAATGAAATGCCAAAACTGCTGCATTTCAGGAAAACCTTCCTGAGGTGACAATAGTGTTCTTTATCAGATTTTGAAAAGACGGTTATGTCATCCAGATAGATGACCACAAACTTATCCTTCTCCCCAATGAAATCTATGCCATGGCACGTTGAAACATTTCCCCTGCATTCATTAATCCAAAAGGAATTTTAGCATACATGAAGGTGCCCTATGGAGTGGTAAATGTCATATTTTCCCTGTCCTCAGGTAGAACATAGATTTTATTATATCTAGAGAAGCCATCGATCATGGAAATCCTAGATGCTCTTGTTACCCTCTACAATATATGTTCCATTTTTGGTAAGGGGTAATTGTCCTTTCGTGAGATCCTGTTTAGGTTTCTAAAATCTACACAGAGTCTGATTTCTCCATTATTCTTCCTTACTGGGACCAAGTTGGCCACCCACTTTGAATATCTCAGTGGCACGATGAGTTGGGCCTGTAGCAGCTTCTTCACTTCCCTCTCCATGATAGGCAACAACATAGGATTGATCTGTCTTAGCTTCTGCCTAAATGGATTTGCCTCCTTTTTCAACGGGATTTTATGCTCAGTGACAGAAGTGTCATATGTTTTGAGATCTTCATAGGTCTAGGAAAAAAACATCAGTAAACTCCCTCAATAGTTCAATGTATTCAGCCCTCTACTCCTTTGTCAGACTTTTGAACAATTTGACAAACTTGGGTTCATTCTTAGTGCCAATGTTGCACTGAGTTGTATCAGTGTCATCCTCTGAGATTTCCCCTTTTAATGCCACATCATTTCTATCAAAAAGATTTTCCAAAGGAACCAGTCCCCTTGGAATATGATTGCTGGGCAGCTGCACAATGTTACACTCTGCAATCTTATTTAGAAAATTACTCCCATCAAGCCTTTCTTCAGAGATAGAGTCTTGGTCAATATGCATATCTGAAAATTCTTTGACAGTCTCCAAGAATATTTTGATCTCAATATCATCCTCGAACACCTTCCAATGTTTGACATTGTCAGGTATGGAGGGCCTGTATTTTACTTCCACATCGTATCTGAATTTGGGTGGCAAGGGCACTTTGAAATTGCTTGCTGATGTAGCCAAGGAATCTGCCACTGTTTTCTTCTCTCTTGGGACAAAAGAAATGTTAAATGCTAAGAAGAAACTGTCAATTAGGTCCCATACCTCATTTCTGTAACTCCTGAGTTGAGGATGCTTAGCCTGATAAGCGTTTCTGATCTGTTGGACTACCAATTCTACATCTCCGAACACTGCTACCTCCTGAATTTTCATTTCCTTTGCAACTCTTAATCCTAGAATAAGAGCTTCATATTCTGCCAAATTTTTGGTAGCTTCAAATTCTATCTTGTATGATAGAGATATGGTTTCCTGAGCAAGTGACACAAAAAATACCCCAGCACCAGTGCCTTCCCTGGAAAAGGCTCCATCAAAAAAACATTTTCCATACAGGGGTGATGGAGGGAGGAAATTCATGAGAAGTGGTGGGCTGCTTTCTGAGTTTTAGAGGAGGCTCAGGAGTATTAGTGAGTTGTAGTAAACTGGAACCTAAATCAGTGTCCAGGGAAAAAATGGGATGGTTGGTAGGATTGGCTTCATCACTGATTATATAGGCTAGTTGGGATTCTCTATATAGTATCCTATGTTCCCCTCCAAATACTGGAATAGTAGCATAGGTTAGGTCCATCTGCAGAGTTCCCCCTAGTCTTTTTATCCAATATCTTGATAACACCATACCGAACTTGGGGGGGACATCATCCACCACAACATCCATGACCACACTTTTCATGGGCAATTGAAACAAGGTCACGACCAGGTCTTTGATGACTCCTAGACATTGGACTTTCCTAGAGTCAAAGGAATAGAGGTCATGATAGGGTCTGGTGACTTCTAGTCCTAATTATTCCATGAAAGTTTTGGGCATGAGGTTGTGGGAAGCCCCTAAATCCATCAAACAGTTGTGCAACACCTTGTCATGTATATTCAAGGATGTGTAGAAGGGAGGGGATGAATCATTCCTGTCTTCTACCATAGGACCTAGAATAACTGCAGGCCTTTCATATTGCAAATTGATGGAGTCCATGGGAAAGCATGAGGCTTCAGACTATAATATCTCAAAGAAGCGTTTTTTGAACTCTTCCTGTTTAATCAATTCGGTGAGGGGCACAGGGATTCTAATTTTTTGAATTTCATTCTCAAAGTTGAAAGAAGATGTAGGCTTTGGGATTTCCCTCACTTCAGGAACATGACTCTGAACCATTGGAGGGAGGGTTTGGGCCTTCCTACCTTTGTTGTTGTCACCTACTTCACTAGTAGGTTTCTATGTTCTAGGGAACTGTTTAGGAACATCAGGTGCTGCTATATTTTTCTTGGACCTCAGGTTATACCTGCCTTGGCTGCTATTAGCCTTGTCTCCCTTGCTAAGTTCATTATCTGACTGTCCACAAGAGATTCCTCATATGCTGATTGAGTGAGATGAGGAAAAGGAGGAGCGTCTCCAAAGCAGTGGATTTCAGGATCAAGCACATCTTTTTCCCCTTCTTCCTCATCGGCCACAAAATTATTTTGAAAAGGGGCTTGAATTTTCTGGTCTTCTCTATCTCTTCCCCTCTGGTCTCTTTGCATATGTAACACCCTGTTTCCCCCAGTTTGTAAAAATAACTGGACTGGTCAAGAACTGTGGCAAACTCAGAAATGTGAATAATATTATATATATATATATATATATATTTGTGTGTATTGTAGGACTGTTGAGAGGAGATATGCTGAAAAAGAGACCACGATGGCTGGAGAAAGGTGGTGGAAGGCACCTAGAATGGTGGCATTAACTTCCACGGAGAACAATACCGTATTTGGACTTCACTAGCCCGGAGAACCAAGAGCGGCTCGCTGGCCCTGAATTAAATGTCTCGCAAGCTGGTAGGTAGATGGCTCCTCAGGAATTAATGAGGGATGGGGGGGTGAACCACCCATCTATAGAGCCATCAAGCCTAACCAGTGCGAGGGAAATTGTGCCACACGCAACCTCACAAGAGGATAATGCGTGAAGGAGAAGCGATTGGGGCAGACGCGAGGGGAGGAAGAGAAATCTAGAGATACACAGAGTGAGTGATAGCAGAGAAGGGGGAGAGTAACCCTCATTCTTGGTCACTGGAAAACCAAGACCCATTCTCGCAACATCGTGGTCTCAACTCGGGGGTGGCTAGTTGTAAATCCTATCAAAATAACTCAGCCTACGATTGGGTGGAAACAAGCACCCCTCTTAGCAGTTGCACTTACTTCTGGTGTTATTGCTGATAAGTGTTTTACATCTTGCACCTTGAAATTCATATTTTGACATATATGCTCATAAACTGTGAAATTGTGAATGATTATAGTATAAGACTATCTGTGCAGTGTTTTTATAAGAAATGGTAGATGTATGCTTGTAACAAAAAAACCACGCATGGCTTATGTTGATAGATAAATTTAATTATGTGAAAGTTGAACCAAGTTAGACTTCCAGTCTGTTCTCGGGAATTTGTTTCCCCTTATCTGTCTCCAAGAATGCCCTGGAATAGAACTCTCCACAGAGATACCCTTCTTGGAAGAGTTTACCAAGAGATTGGAAAAAGGACCTGAATGCACAAGTCTTAGCAACCCTATATGAGGAAGAACAATCCTCTTGAAATATCGAAGTAGCAGCATAGGGATAAGCATCGATCGATGGACGAGATCCCATCGAAGGATCTGTGGTCATTCATGACCGTTAGATTGGTGGAAGAAACAAAGGCGTTACATGCCTTACCCCTTTTCTTCTATCTTCGTGAGTAGCGAGGAAATCGGGACCGTAGATACCCAAGGTCTGTGGGAGTATCTAGACCATTGGTTTTTCCACGTCTAGAGAGAAATGGGAGAGTGCACAGCGTAGGACAGATCTGAGTCGTCAGATCTTATCTAGAAAACTCGATAGATATTGGATCTGTTAGGAGATGTAGGAGGGTTAAGCCCTCGTGAATGAGGGTGAAGATCTCAAAAGATGAGTCGGTACACGGTGTGGGACAGATCTGAGTCATCAGATCTTATCTGGAAAACATGATAGTCGTTGGATCTTCTAGGAGATGCATGAGGGTTAAGCCCTCATGAAAAAGGGTGAAAGTCCTAAGAGAGGAGTCGGTATTGGGGATTCAAAGTTCAGGATTTCAGGAGTCTTGATGACAAGAGATCAGGACACTCCATGGTGAAAATCCCGATATAGATCTAAACTGTCCATTTGTGAAGGACATGTGGCGGAGATAGAGAGTCCATCGATATTTCAGATACCAGGGATTCGAGTTGACAAAGGATTTGCATCACTGGGGGTCGCATGTCATGAAATCGTGAAACAATGAGGACCGTCCATCTGAGGGAGGATATGTGGCAGTAATCCAGGATCTCGAGAGAATCCTGAAAGAAAGAGCCCATTGGGATTTCAAAAATCAGGAGTTCAGGAGTCCCATTAACAAGAGGTCAGACTCTCATGATTGTTAAGTCCCGAAACTTCGACTGGTGAACTCCCAAAATGTTAGCATAAGTTTAAGTCTCGATTAATGGACGAGGTCCTCTCAGAGGATCCAAGGTCTGTAACAACCGTTGGATGTGGGGAAGGAACGTGGATGATAGTTCCTCGACCCCTCTCTGCCTTTGCAAGCAATGCATGAATATGATCCCTTCAGAGGATCCAAGGTTTGTAATGACTGTTATATTTGAGGAAGAGACGCAAGCTTTAGTGCCACGACCGTTTTTCCCTTGCAAGAGATGAAGAAATCAGGATTGTAGACCCCATGGTCCATGGAAGTACCTGGACCATCCAGCCATAGAGCACATGTGGCTTTCGGAAAGCACATTGACATTTTGGTACCCAGGAAACAAAAGGGGCAAGAACCCTTGTCTTCGCGAGTCGTGAAATCCCGATTACCGAAACCCCGAATTAGTTTAAGTGTGAATGAGGTTAAGGAAAGCTGGGATTTGATTGTGACCATTGGTCATCCTGAAAATATCATGAGTGTTGATCTTGGCTGAAGGTCATCACCGTCCATCGAGGGGACACGTGGCTACCGGTCGACGTTTCGACGTTTCAACGTCCCGAAAACCAGAGGGCTAGAAAAACTTGCCTTCGCCAATCATGAAATCCCAATACCCGAAATCCCGACGTGCTTGGTAATAGAAAAGAGAAGTCCCGAAGGAATCCAGACCATCCATCAAAGGAGACGTGTGGTGAGCGGTCAGAGCTCAGGGAAAATTCCCGAAATCCCATGGACCGTTGGATCCATACTCTTAAGAGCCGTCGATCTCTTACATGAAACCCCATAATGGAATTCGAGGATTTGAATGATAAAGAGTCTTGGAGTCGTTGCATTCTGAACTCTCGAATACTGAAACCCCTAGAGGATCCATACCGTTGAATCAGGAGAGGCTTATGACCATCGATCTCCCTTTGGAGGGAAAATTTTCCATTTGCTAGCCTTGTCGGGGTTCGGCGTTTTGTTGATTTGCTGTGTCAGGGTTTGCAGAGTCGAAAGACTCGACGTTCTGGTAGCACTGAGTTGGGAAGTGCGAGGAGAGACCGTATTTGTTCGACCTGTGGTCATGACCCGCGATCCTATGGGAACAGATGAGGTAAGAGCTAGATTACGCCAGACCTCTGTAGACATTTCGGGGGTCTTATCGTTGAGAAATCAACAAAAAATTTGATTTCACGTAGTGGGTATGTGACAAATTGGTTTCAGAGCATGGTTACAACACTCGACCTGCTTGGGCTCATGAACGAGTTGCGCAGAAGCTCCATTTGGAACACTCTTAAAAAGAGTAACCCTCTATCTTAACCCTCTTAATTCTCTAAAGGTCAAAGTCCGAAATGAAAACCCGACTGTGTATGCATGTGAAAGAAATATGAATTTTGCGCAGGTTATAAAAATGTATCTAACTATTGACTAACAACCAACGTTTGTCTTTGCACACAAGCGGAAGATCAACCACGTGAAATTATCAACACATNCTCACCATGAAGTGGGAGAGGGCTCCCACAATAGAGACCAAGAGTCTGATGAAAGAAGGGTAGTAGGGACCCCTCTGGATCTAGCCGAGACTGTGAGGAGACTCATGGTCGAATTACAAAGCTGCAAGGCTGACAATGAAAGGATGATGAAAGAATAAGAAAAACAAAGAGAGATGAACGCAGTTTTACTGCAGAGTTTATTTGATCTACAAAGACAAATGCAGCATGAACTTGAAACTCAAAAACATGGCCACCTCAGAGGTAAAGGAAAAGTGTCGGATGATTCCTTTGAGAAGGAAACTGGCGATTTAGAGGGATCTTCTAGCAGTAGAACTAGTTCCTATCCTCGAAGAAAACAAAAGAAGCAAAAGTCTTCCAAAGGTTGAAAATTCGAAGAATTCAGAAAGGCCAAACCACCCTCCTTCAATGGTGAAATAAAGAAGGGAGAGGAAGCAGAGGCCTGGCTGCTTGGACTAAAGAAGTATTTTAGAGTCCATGACTTTTTAGAAAATATGAAGGCCTGAGTGGCGACCTTCAACTTGAATGGAAAATCTTCCATTTGGTGGGAAGACCTTAAGAATCTGAAAGGGTTTCGCGAAGAGGACCTGTCTTGGAAACGATTTGAGAAGTACTTCTGGAAGAAGTATCTATCGAAAAAATATTTCGACAAAAAGACTAAAGAGTTTTATGAACTCAAACCGGGACAACTTACTATAGAAGAATATGTTAACAAATTCCTTAACTTTTTGAGGTATGTACCGTATATAAGAGCAGAAAAGGCAAAGGTGCAATGCTTCATCAACGGGCTACCCAAGGAATATCGGAACATAATTGAATTTGATGAGCCAAAGACCCTAGAAGGCACCATTTGAAAGGCAACCTATTGTCATGAACAGTTTGGGCATCGAGCAGAACCTCGTGAAGGATGGAAACCGAAGAACAGTTTAAGATTTCAGAAAAAGGGGATCAAATCCCCAGGATTTAAGAACTACAAGAAGAACCCAAGAATGATCTTTCTAGCCTGGAGTGTACACCAGTAGAACTTTCCCTCATCGAGCAGAAATAAAACTTCTGGACCTATACTAGTGAAGGTGGATAACACCAAGAGAGAACCTTTGAAATGTTGGGGTTGCGGAGAGGAACATCTCCTGAGAGACTGTCCACATCGACAACATAATAGTCAGAGGATTTATAACATCTAGGAGACTACTAGCATCAATAATGTGGCCAAGAGTGTACCACAAATTTATGCCGCCTTGGATAATAACCAAGCTGGGCATCAAGCTTCAGTAGTGGAAATAAAAGGTATGATTTTCAACCATCTAGTGTCTGTTCTGATTGACCCTGGTTCAAATTTGAGTTATATATCCCCTAAAGCTGTTGATAAGTGTAAACTACAACCACAAAAACATACCAAGCCCTGGTTGGTACAATTAGCCACTGGCACCAAAAGGAAGATAGCAGAGGTTATGCTAGCCTGCCAATTAATGTTAGGTGAATTCCCCACCCAAGAAACCCTTAACATATTACCCCTGGGATCATATGATCTGTTGATTGGTATGGACTGGCTAGCCACCCATAAAGCCAGACTAGACTGCTACCATAAAACCTTAGAGTGTGTAAGTAAAGAAGGGAGAAGAATAACCCTTCAAGGGATCGGAAAACCCGTCTCGGTGAGACAAATATCATCCCTGCAAATGAGAAAGTATTGCTGAAAGGGATGTCCCCTATATTCAATACAGGTGTTGAAAACAATTGAAGGTGATAAACCAAGCCCTGATGATCACCCTATCCTGAGAGAATACAGAGATGTGTTTCCAGAAGAGGTACCAGGTCTACCCCCAAGGAGGAACATAGAATCCTCGATAGAACTTGCACCAGGAGCGATGCTGATGTCTAGGACACCCTACCAAATGAGCACACCCGAGTTATTTGAACTCAAATTGCAATTAAAAGAAATGATGGATAAAGGCTATATTTGACCTAGCGTGTCTCCATGGGGAGCACCAGTTTGGTTTGTGAAAAAGAAGGATGGCACCCTTAGACTGAGTATATATTATAGACAACTCAATAAGGTAACCATAAAGAACAATTACCCTTTTCCCAGGATCGATGATCTGTTCGATCAATTGGGAGGCGCGTTTATTTTCTCAAAGATCGACTTGAGGTCGGGATACCATCAAGTCTGAATCAAGGATGAAGACATCCATAAAACTGCCTTCCGGACACTGTATGGTCACTATGAGTTTGTGGTAGTGCCATTTGGGTTAACCAATGCCCCTGCCACTTTTATGTGCTTGATGAACAATGTACTCAGTAAATTTCTAGATACATTTGTGCTAGTTTTTATTGATGACATATTAATCTACTCTAAGAATAGAGAAGAGCATGAAGAGCATATTAGACTTGTGCTACAAGTGCTAAGAGAACATCAACTCTATGCCAAATTCAACAAATGTGAATTCTTCCAGAAGGAAATACATTACTTAGGCCATGTTCTCTCTGAAGAAGGAGTAGCGGTAGACCCTGACAAAATCAGGTCTATCATAGAATGGCCTACCCCGAGGGATGTTTCAGACTTCAGATCCTTTATGGGATTAGCAGGATACTATAGGAGATTTATAAAAGGATTCTCCAAGATTGGCTGTCCAATCACTACCCTCCAGAAGAAGGGGACAAAATTTCTGTGGACACAGAAATGTGAAGAATGATTTCAAACCCTGAAACATCAACTGACCCATGCACCTATACTAAAGATCACTAATTCGGAAGCTGACTTCCTTGTGTGCACAGATGCCTGTAAGGAAGGGCTTGGAGGAGTCCTTATGTAGGAAGAAAGTGTGATCTGCTATGAATCCAAAAAATTGAATGAGCATGAAGTCAACTATGTGACCCATGATCTAGAACTGGCTGCCATAGTGCATGCCTTGAAAATGTGGAGGCATTACCTCCTAGGAAGAAAATTTATACTTATGACAGATCACTATGGATTGTGATACCTGTTTGATCAACCAAATCTCAATGCTAGACAAGCTAGGTGGATGGCCCTCCTTAGCGAGTTTCATTTCAAAATCAAACACATTAAAGGAAAGGAAAATAGGGTGATCGATGCCCTTAGCAGAAGTATGAAAATAATTCACCTAGCAGCGATGAGCACCTGTGAGACAGAAGTCAAGGAAAGAATAAAAAATGCACAAGAAACAGATCCCTTCATCCAGACCATGGCCATGTACCTACAACAAGAACCCACCGGAGTAAAATATGAAGGCTACCAGATGACCGAAGGAGGTCTGCTCACTTAGAGAAATAGACTGTATATTCCAAATTGTGATGAGTTGAAGAGGTTCAAACTGGATGAACTACATAAAAGACCCTATTCCAGTCATCCAGGATACCAGAAAATGATCACTGCCACCAGGAGACAATTTTATTGGTCTGGAATGAAGAAAGATTTAGCTGATTACTTAGCCAAATGCATAGAGTGCCAGCAGGTTAAAGCTGAACATCGACATCTAGCAGGATTATTTCAACCTCTACCAATCGCATAATGGAAATGGGAAACCATCTCCATGGATTTCATCACTGGATTACCAACCTCAACCAAACAAAATGATGCCATTATGGTAGTGGTGGATAAATTGAGCAAGTCTGCTCATTTCATCCCTATCAAATCAACCTTCAAAGAAATCGATATCACCCAGGTGTTCATGAAGGAGATATTCAGACTACATGGTAATGCGAAGGAGATCGTGTCTGACAGAGACACAAAATTTACGTCTAACTTTTGGAAATCATTGATGGCTGGTTTAGAGACCAAATTGTTGTTTAGCACCGCCTATCACCCTCAAACCAACAGATAGATGGAAAGAGTGAACCAAGTACTTGAAGACATGCTAAGAATGCATGTAATGCATCAACCCAAGAAGTGGGAAGACTACTTGCCACTGGTATAATTTGCCTACAACAACGGCTACCAAGTATCCTTAAAGATGAGTCCCTTCGAAGTCCTCTATGGTATATCATGTAATACTCTAGTCAGCTGGAGTAATCCCATAAACAAGATTTCTTTTGGACCCGACATGTTGAAAGAAATGGAACATTAGGTGACTCAGATAAAACAAAACCTGAAGGTCGCTCAAAACCGACAGAAAAGTTACGCCAACCAAAAGAGAACTCCAAGAGAGTTCAAAGTGGGATATCATGTATATCTCAGAGTTAGGCCTAGGAAGAGTTCCCTGAAAATGGGAGCTTGTGCTAAGTTGGCACCTCGGTAATGTGGACCCTTCGAGGTTCTAGATAGAGTGGGACCTGTAGCCTATAGGCTAGCACTTCCTCCCAAAGTAAAAGTACATAATGTTTTCCATGTTTCATTATTGAAGAAATATGTACATGATGCTAACCATATAATTGACTGGTCTGTGATCCAGGTGGAACTAGAGGGATAATTTTTACTAGAACCCTAATGAATACTGGAAAGAAAGGAAACCCCGCTCCAGAACCGAACCATTGCACAGGTCAAGGTGTAGTGGAAACATTTTGGCCCAGATGAGGCTACATGGGAAATGGAGGATACCATGAAACAGGCATATCCGATTTTGTTTACTTCTGTACATGCATTTCATGTTAATAGATAAGAACATCGAGGATGATGTTCCTTTAAGGGGGAGGGAATTGTAACACCCTGTTTCCCCCAATTTGTAAAAATAACTAGACTGGCCAAGAACTCTGGCAAACTCAGAAATGTGAATAATATTATGAATATATATATATATTGCAAAACTGTTGAGAGGGGATATGCTGAAAAAGAGACCACAATGGCTGGAGAAAGGCGGTGGAAGGCACCTAGAATGGTGTCATTAACTTCCACCGAGAACAATACCGTATTTGGACTTCACTGGCCTGGAGAACCAAGAGCGACTCACTGGCCCAAAATTAAATGTCTTGCAAGCTAGTAGGTAGATGGATCTTCAAGAATTAATGAGGGATGGGGGGGTGAACCACCCATCCGTAGAGCCGTCAGGCCTGACCAGTGTGAGGGAAATCATGCCACATGCAACCTCGCAAGAGGATAAGGCATAAGGGAGAAGCAATTGGGGCAGACGTGAGGGGAGGAAGAGAACTCTGGAGATATGCGAAGTGAGTGATAACAGAGAAGGGGGAGAGTAACCCTCGTTCTTGGTCACTGGAAAACCAAGACCCAGTCTCGTAGCATCGTGGTCTCAGCTCGGGAGTGGCTAGTTGTAAATCCTATCAGAATAACTGAGGCTACGGTTGGGTGGAAACAAGCACTCCTCTCAGTATTTGCACTTACTTCTGGTGTTATTGCTGATAAGTGTTTTACACATTGCACCTTGAAATTCATATGCTGACATATATGCTCATAAACTGTGAAATTGTGAATTATTACAGTATAATACTGTCTGTGTAGTGTTTTGATAAGAAATGGTAGATGTATGCTTGTAGCAGAAAAACCATGCATGGCTTATGTTGATAGATAAATTTAATTATGTGAAAATTGAACCAAGTTAGACTTCCAGTCCATTCTAGGGAATTTGTTTCCCCTTATCTGTCTCCAGGAATGCCCCGTAATAGAACTCTCCACAGAGATACCCTTCTTGGAAAAGTTTACCAAGAGCCTGGAAAAAGGACCTGAATGTGCAAGTCTTAGCAACCCTGTACGAGGAAGAATGATCCTCTTGAAATCTCGAAGTAGAAGTGTAGGGATAAGTATCGATCAATGGACGAGATCCCATCAGAAGATCTATGGTCATTCATGACCATTATATTGGCAGAAGAAACAAGGGCGTTACATGCCTTACCCCTTTTCTTCTATATTCGTGAGTAGTTAGGAAATCAGGACCGTAGATCCCCAAGGTCTATGGGAGTATCTGGACCGTTGGTTTTTCCATGTCCAGAGAGCAGTGGGAGAGTGTATGACGTAGGATAGATCTGAGTCATCAGATCTTATCTAGAAAACCTGATAGCCGTTGGATCTGTTAGGAGATGTAGGAGGGTTAAGCCCTTGTGAACGGGGGTGAAGGTCCCGAAAGAGGAGTCGGTACACGGCGTGGGACATATATGAGTTGTCAGATCTTATCTAGAAAACCTGATAGACGTTGGATCTGCTAGGAGATGCATGAGGGTTAAGCCCTCGTGAACAAGGGCGAAAGTCCTGAGAGAGGAGTCGGTATCGGGGATTCAGAGTTCGGGATTTCGGGAGTCTTGAGGACAAGAGATTGGGACACTCCATGGTGAAAATCCCGATATAGATCTAGACCATCTATCCGTGAAGGACACGTGGAAAAGATCGAGAGTCCATTGGTATTTCGGATACCAGGGATTTGAGTTGACAAAGGATTTGCGTCACTAGGGGTCGCAAGTCACGAAATCGTGAAACAATGAGGACCATCCATCTGAGGGAGGATACGTGGAAGTAATCCAGGATCTCAGGAGAATCCTGAAAGAAAGATCTTATCGGGATTTCACAAATCGTGAGTTCAGGAGTCCCTTTCACAAGAGGTCAGACTCTCATTATTGTTAAGTCCTGAAACTTCGACTGGTGAACTCCCAAAATGTTATCATAAGTTTAAGTCTCGATTAACGGACGAGGTCCTCTTGGAGGATCCAAGGTCCGTAACAACCGTTGGATGTGGGGAAGGAATGTGGATGATAGTTCCTCGACCCCTCTCCGCCTTTGCAAGAAATGCATGAATATGATCCCTTCGCAGGATCCAAGTTCTGTAATGACCGTTAGATTTGAGGAAGAGGCGCAGGCTTTAGTGCCACGACCCTTTTTCCCTTGCAAGAGATGAAGGAATCGGGACCGTAGACCCCATGGTCCATGGAAGTACCTGGACCATCCATCCATAGAGCACACATGGCTGTTGGCAAGTGCTTCGGCGTTTTGGCACCCGGGAAACAAAAGGGGCAAGAACCCTTGTCTTTGCGAGTTGCGAAATCCCGATTACCGAAACCCTGAATCGATTTAAGTGTGAATGAGGTTAAGGAAAGACAGGATTTGATCGTGACCATTGATCATCCTGAAAACATCATGAACGTTGATCTTGGTTGAAGGTCACCACCATCCATCGAGGGGACACGTGGCTGCCGGTTGATGTCTCGACGTTTCGGCATTCGGGAAACCAGAGGGCTAGAAAACCTTGCCTTCACAAATCACGAAATCACGATACCCGAAATCCTGACATGCTTGGTAATAGAAAAGAGAAGTCCCGAAGGAATCCAGACCATCCATCAAAGGAGATACGTTGTGAGCGGTCAGAGCTCAGGGAAAAGTCTCGAAATCCCGTGGACTGTTGGATCCACACTCTTAAGAGTCGTTGATCTCTTACACGAATCCCCATAACGTAATTCATGGATTTGAATGACAAAGAGTCTAAGAGTCATTTCATTCTGAACTCCCAAATACCGAAATGCCAAGAGGATCCATATCGTTGAATCAGGAGAGGCTTACAACCATCGATCTCCCTTTGGAGGGAAAATTTTCCATTTGCTAGCCCTGTTGGGGTTCGACGTTTCACTGATTCGCTGTGTCGGGGTTTGCAGAGTCGAAAGACTCGACGTTCTGGTGGCATTGAGTTGGGAAGTGTGAGGAGACGCCATATTTTTTCAACCTATGGTCATGACCCATGATCCTATGGGAACAGACGAGGGAAGAGCTAGCTTATGCTATACCCTTGTAGACATTTCAGGGGTCTGATCGTTGAGAAATCGACAAAAATTTTGATTTCACGTAGTGGGTATGTGACAACATAGTCAGGGGAGAAATATTGTTTGGCCTCCTGAATCCTCCTTTGTATGCTTACCTCCCCTCCACCTTCATTTTCTCCATCTCTGCAGACAGAGACTTCACCATCTTGGTCAGTTCATCCACTTGAGGGTGAGGCACCGAGGGGCCAGAAGTTGAGGCTTCAGATCTTTCCTTTCTCCTATCTGCATCAGTCTTGTTTCTCAACCTATCAGCTACTAATACACTAGATTCCACCTCTATGGCTGCATCTTGCATCTGAGCTAGGGAGGTAACTCTTCTTTCTCTCAATAGAAGACAAAAGTCAGGGTCGAATGCACTAGCATAAGAATTCTTGGCAGAGGCTTCTGAGGGCTTTATCTCAGCAGGAATCTTATTATACATCTTATTGAATATTTTGGAGAAGTCAGAGACAGACTCTCCTTCCATATTCTTCAAAAACCTGAACTCTATCATGTAATACATGAAATCCTTCTTATCTCCCCATTGCCTCAGGAAAGCACCATCTAGAGCTTCAATTCCATCAATAGATCCGGGGGCCAATCCCCTAAACCATTTCCTCACCTCACCATCCAGGCTCTGGATGAAGAATCTCATCCAAACATCTTTATTTTCAATGTTCAGGTTGTCTGCATAACTGTAGAAAGTAGCCAAGTGCTCTTCCACAGTTATGTCCCCTTCACCATTAAACTTGGGCATATACTTCAGGTAATCTCCAATAGGGAGATGATTCATAGGATGGGGTAGGATTAAGGGAGCATATCTGGTAGTGACTATGGAATCCATTCTATTTAGAGGGGTATTAACACCAGCCATAGGAATAACAGGTGTGGGGGGATTGGGTGGTGACGGGTTTTGAAGTGGAAATACAGGAGCTGAGCTTACAGAGTGGGAGGGGAACTATAGCAAATTCAGAGAACATGCTTGTGGGATCAAAGGCATAGAAACCTCCCTTCCCTCAGCAGCAGTAATAACTAGAGGAGGAGGGGTGATAAAACCCAGGGTAGGAGAATATTCAGAGGCGCTAGGTCTGAACCAGGGTACCACCTCGGGAGAGAAAGGGGGGACAAGAGTTTCCCCTACTAATTTGAGACCAGGAGGAGAAAAACCAACAGGAACACTCCCAAAATTTAGACTACGAGAAAATCCAATGGAAGGTAATAAAACAGGATGAAATGAAGGGGCTGGAGTTTCTACAAAATCATGAAAACTATAAGAAATACCTGGTTTAGCAGTAGAAGCATTGTCTCCAGAGTACTTTCCCTTTCTGATAATCTTCTCTGGGTCAGCTTCAGGTGGTGCTAACGACAGCTGCAGATTAGACCTTGTGTGTCTGCCTCTAGAAGCCACGGCAGAAATAATGACGTTGTTTATTGGTTCACATCAATGGAATTCCCTAGCGGAGTCGCGTCAATGGAGTCACCAGGTGCACAGTAGAAATATCAATAGTCCTGATATATGATGCACCTTCATAATCATTTAATCGTTGTCGTTCAATCTCGGGGAAAATATTCAACTTCATCCCCGGCAACGGTGCCAGAAGTGTTAGCGTCAGAAGTCACTCTTTGATTGTAGAAGGAGCAGAGACCGACGCCCATCAATTTATATCATGATTTTGTTTAAATGGGGTGATTGAGTGGATAGAGACTCAAGAAGATATCGCTCAAACTCAGAAAACCAGGCTTGGTATGTAGAAAAACAAAGGAGGTCTTGATCTAACTTCCGTCAGTGAGTTGATTATAAAATGAGAAGATGGAAGACTTAGTGAGATGAGTGAGCAAGACTACTTCGGGCATCAGGCCTTTCAGTAGCTTGAGGAAGAAAAACTCAGAATACAAGATCCTCTTAGTTCAGAGATTCAGGGAACTAAAGGGGTGACTTGACTGGATCTTCTAATTCCAAGTCATTCAGCGTTGAGAAAACCACAAGGACTGATTAGAGACAATGCAACTGTTACAGTGATCCAACCTACATCATCCTATAACAGATACAACTCGACTGGATCCTCCAATTCTGAGCTGTTCTAATATAGTATAAACAAAGACATGGAAAGAAGCTGACATTCATAAGGCAAGAAGTCTCATATGTTAATAGATAACCAGAATAACCAGTGCTTCACTAAAAAATTTACAATCGGGAGCCTAGCTCAACCATTGATGCCTTGAAAAATATCAAAATTAAGTATATATACTCCTAAACAATTTCCCAACAGAGGTGTCCTAGACTTTCAGGATGGGGCATCTCTTCAATCAAATCCAGCCTACACTCCTCTGTCATACGCCATCTTAACTCTGCATGGCTCATGATAAGGGGTAGCTGAGCCCTTAAATGCTAAATTAGCGTGAACAGACTTCCCTGGTGAGTCGAGGACATTGGCATGGCTTCTATGGGAAAACTAGTACAGAGGACCACCGCGGGCGGACTTCCTGCCGGGACCTCCATACCTCGCAATTAATGAGTGAGGCAAGGTTTCAACCACCCCCTCTCTTCTTCATTCATTCCAAGCAGGTATCAGGATTGAGATCAAGTCGAACCGACACCTGGAGAACATGGTGCCCCCCTTCTGAAGCTCAACTTGACACTTTTGGCCTCCTTTGTACAACCTTTTCTATTTCCCCAAGTGACCACAGGCTGTGACCCTGCGCCTATCCTCAAAGGCACTTTCGACATTTCGTGTTTCATGGATGGGAGGAGGCTTCTCCTTGTGCTTTGAAGTCGCGATGCGTGAAGAGGCGATAGAGACTAATCGCACACCATGTGTCTTTAGATCGGACGACTAAAATGATGTCAGCGTTTTGGGACCCATCTCATCACATGGCACACATTAGCACCCTTTCCCTAGGCCTGCTCCTCTGTGACTGAGTGTTATGACTGTGGGCTCAGCTCTGGGCACTTTCGACATCAGGGTTTTGGGATGTGAAATGACGAGAATCCCCTCACCCTTCAAATTCTCGAATGTTGAAATTCCGACGTGACTAGATCTTGTGCCACACGTCCTTTGGATCGGATGACTGAGATGACGTCGACACCTTCACTATGAAAACCCTGAAAGGCCCCACCCGTGGCTCTGATCTTGGCTGCGTGTCTTTCAGATGAACGACTGAGGTGGCTTTATCATAAAAAGGGGGCTACCTCCATGCCCAAGCTCGCTTGATGTGACCTGGTGCTAGGACCGTGGGCTCAGTTTCAAAGGTACCTTTGGCATTTCGCATTTTGGCAACTTCAGCTGAAGTGGATGGGAGATCCCTTGTCTCTTAAAACATCAATCCCTGAGATGCCACTTCCTGAAATGCCGACTGGATGCCACCTGCCCCAACTGGATCAAACGGCCCAGATTTGTCTCGAAATATGGGTGCTATCTCTTGTGATAAATCTCAGGAAACTTGGTAGCCCCGAAAACCCAATGACCGTCAATTTTCTCTATAGATGGATCTTTGCCATTGAAATCAGACTGCTTGCTCGCTTGATTTTAAGCCCAAAATGAACTTCTCTTGTGGGTTGCGCTCGACACTTAGGCTGCGGCCTTTGAATAAAACATGCTTGAACGGTTTTTAAATCTCTCTTCCATACATTTATGTTAGTGTCCTAAACCAAAAGAAAACACCATCTTGCAATAATTTGCGCTAACACAAAGTAGAACACATCATTAGACACAATAAGAAATACAAGCCACATTTGCAGAGAACTTAACACGATTTTGCAATTAAATCTCAAAGAGACTTTGATAGACACACTCTTGAAATCTCATGCTTAAGGTGCAAAGTTAGAGAAATCACTAGACATGTGCCTAATAGTTCTCTGGGGATCCTAAAAAAATATACAAACATTTTAAAAATAATTTTCTATAATATTCGTAAAATAAATATGTTTTTCATAAATAGATTGGGATGGGGGTCCCATGGACCAATAAAACAAAGACTTGAAAGAAACAAAGGATATAGTTAGGAATAAAACTTTGTTTTTCACAAAACATGAAACAAGAAAGGTTGGATGACTACTATCTGAGAAGAAAAGGAAGTAAAGGCTTAGAAATATGACTACTTGACTTACTATGATGGAAAGACCTAACCTATCATTTTTTTGTTGATGTCCCTTTTTTAGAGTGTTCAGTGGGAGGTTCCTTAATGATAGTAACTCCCTTCTACTAATATGGTTCATTTATTTTGATCAATCCATTCTTTAACCATAATTTGATGTATTCTTACATGGGAGAAATTATTGTTTCATGCTTGATTCTTGTATTGAAAAATTCATTTTCAATATCTTTAAAATAATGAATTAGCAGGTGAAGTGTATCTTCAATGTCTTCATTTTTATTCACATAGTGGACTAGCCACTTCTCCATTTCTTCCTCCAAATACTCAGCTTGTTGGAACCTCATATTCTAATGGTTCATCACACTTCTATTATAATCAGTCAGTCGGGTGGTCGATCGACATATAGAAATAGTCGATCGGGTGACCGAACATATATCTGCATTAATCGATCGAGTAGTCAACAATCTCGTCAGTAGGACATTTGACCAATAGTTAAAGATAGTTAGTTTGTGTATCGACCAACCAAGCAATCAAATATGAATTGGATGCATGGGTGGTCGAGTTGGACCTTGAAGAGAAAACTAGACAACGTGGATTTGATGGAGTCAACTATAAGAACCGACGGTTGCATGTGGAAAAGATCTTCCTGATTCCAAGGAAGGTGGTTAGATATTGAGGCTATAAATAGCAGACCCGATGGGTCATTATCATATGTCAAATATGGTGAACATGGTGCATGTTCAATATGCATTGTGATGTTCTGATCATAATCCATTGTGCTTAAGTGTTGTAACGGTGTCTTTAGACACCACCAATTTCTTGAAGGTTATTCCTGATCTTTGATTATCTATAGTTTGTTCATTTGTTTTTATCAGGTTACACCTAATCCCCAACATGGTATTAGAGAGAATGTTTTAGACCTTGTTTTTTGTCTACAAATCTTGTTGAGTTGGATTTATTTGTTATTGAATCTAGGTTGGTGATTTGTTGATTGTAACCTTGGAAACAAATCATATTTGTTAAGATTTTTGGACACACCGACCACATTGAGAGGGGGGGCTGAATCAGTGTGTGTCTTTTTTACAATTATTTCTTCCTTTAGTTAGCAACCACTTCAAACATTATTATTCATTACTAACATTCATTATTAGCTTCTTGCATGTAAACATATATAAACAACATTCATCAATAATAGATAACTATGAACCATCATAATGAACACAATGAACACTAGATATATGTGTAAGATTTCGTATTATGTTATTACATGAGGACTACAATCTCTGGGGGTTTATCAGCACCAACTAAAAAGGAGCACCAACTCCAAGAGAGTACCAACTCTCAAATACAAGAGTCATCTCATATATCTCAGCACCAACTAAGATGTGAGCATTCCAACCCTCAAGTACAAGACCCAAATTGTAGACATAAAACAATGTGTCCAATTTGTACCAATGACCTGTACCAACCTATACCAATAACCTATCACAATCTATACCAATCAACATGTATCAATCAACCTGTACTATTAACCATGTACATCAATCACTCACACTACATGTACCATCACAAGTGCATCAACTATGTACAACACAACCTATCACAACAACCTCTCACATCAACTTGTCTCATCAATATGATCAATCAAACATGATCTAATCACATAGATCAACCAACAATATAACTCTCTCAATCATATTCACAATATCACTTAGATGTGCATCAACATACAACCCTCACCAACATGTACCAATATGCCAAGACATGTATATAGATCATGTGTCAAGAACACTACACAAATCACCAACAATATAACCAACAAGTGTCTCTCACAGTGTACCAAGAATGTACAAATCATGTACCAACATCACCATACCATACACCTCATGTATATTCCAACTCATCAACTAAGTGTCTCATTCATGAACCCAACATATACCTCAACCATATACGAAAACATTCATCAAGACAACAAACAAGATTCCTCTAGCAATACATCACAAATCCATAAGACAAATACCATAAACCCTTACACAAGAACATGTGTCAATCCTCACTTTTATGTAGCCTCAAGCATGTACCATGTCATGACCAATGGTAACCATCAAAAACTTGCATATAGACATACCTTTAATCTCGTAGAAATCTTGTTGCATCATCATCAAGAACTATACCATACCATGCAACAATTGGAATAATTACAATCTGCAAATCTGATGTGGCTACCAAACTGCCAAGTTTATGTAGATGCCAAATCACTCGCAGTTACCAAAACTACTCTTTCTGTAGCTACTGAAACATGCGGCTACAGAAACACCCGTGGATACAAAATTGCCAATTACCGAAACTACTCTTTCTGCAGCTATCGAAACCTATGGCTATAGAAACATCCACGGCTACATAATTGCCATTTTTTGCAACTACTGAAACCTGTGGCTACAGAAACACTCACGGATACAAAATTGTCATTTTTTGTAGCTACCAAAACCCGTGTCTATAGAAACAACCACGACTACATAATTGTCGTTTTCGATAGCTACCAAAACATGTGCTTCTTCAGACCTTCGTGCAACTTCATATTTACAATGATGTACCTGCAATAAACCTTTCACAAGATATTCAATGTACTCAATAGTTACTAATAAGAGACCCTTTCTCTCTTATTTATACTTGCCAAGTTCCTTCCTCTAGAAGTTTCCTTGTAACTACTTTTTCCATCTTCTAGGGTTAACCACTTTCTTGTTGCAACCAACTTTCCTTAATTATTCACTACATAACTCCTTTACCCTTCTTGTTGCAACCACTTCATTATTTAATTAATTTCTTATACAACCACTTTGACTAGGGAATCTTCTTTATGAAATTCTAGAATCTTTTGACTTCTTGTTGACCTTCTAGGGGCTTCTAGATTACTCTAAAGTGTTCTCCAACTTCTCAAGGCCATATCTCCCTAACCGTGAGGAACGACATGGTGTTCCACATATCACTAGAAACAGAATGATGATCACTATCGATCCATCCACATCTGATGACCTCTTGACCTGTTCTTAAACCTATTTTATTCCACACAACTTCGAGCTTCATGACCATACATCTAGGATTACTCAACCACTTAACCATTTGTACTTTTCAAAGCATCTTCCCATGAGGTATTTGACCATAAGGGGACCAATTTGAGAAATTTAACCAAGAGTGTCTTCCCGTGAGGGCTTACACCATAAGGGGGCCACTTTGGAGTTCATCCATTTTGTACTTCCTATATAAGAGCATTCATGATCATCGACTACCTTGGATATCAACCATGACATGAAATCAATGATGCAACTTCCTTTAACATCAACCTTGACATCAATGACAACACATCACCATGAAACCACTTGACATCAACCCTTTGAAATCAATCCTTTGACATCAATGACAACTTATTCCAACAAAGATATCGAATATGGCTTCGAAGATCGATCACGTTGTTCTAAATGGATCAAATTATATTGTTTGGGCACTAGACATGGAAACCCTACTGAAGAGTAAAGGACTATGGAAATACAGAAATATTGTGATTTTGTTGGCACAACGACAGAACCAGGGTTCAACTCTAATCGCACACCAACAAACCCTAACTACTGGCCCTTTTGGAAACACCCGCGAAGAAGATGAAGTCTCACCCGAAGTAGCAATAGGGGGGTTGTAGGACACATGTGTCTACAACTAGAGGAAGTGTAAGATGAATATAGAACAACAACACAAGATAACTTAGATATTCTTAAAAATATTATTCTTAACTTCACAAAGTTAGTTATATATTCTTATCTTTAGTAGGAAAAATAACAATGTAATCACAGTATAAAATATAGAAAATATTGACGTATTTTTGGGACTTCGACAAGCTGTCGAAGGTGGAGCGCAAGTCGAAGCGGAGATCATGGGATATTAGCCCCTTTTTAGGGATTTTTGGGTTTTGGGATTATGTAACGGGTATGGGGATGTCGGCCCATGGGTTTACCCATGTTTAGGCCCTTTTTGTAATGTATAAATAGAAAGCCAAGTGATGTAGGAAGTAGTTCAATCTATGTGATTGAAGAGAGGCTAAACATTGTGCTAAGTGTGACTTGTAAGTGCTTTGTGCATGCTATGTTGAGAACTTGCAGAGATAAGTGCAAGTGATTGTAAGAGACTATGAAGAGGCTTTGTGCTATAACTCAGGGAAGGACGATATAGCAGAGCACGCATAGATCTCCTATCCTCTATAGAGTAAGATATCATGGATCTGTGCATGTAGAAGATTGACAGAAAGAAATAAAGAAGAAAAGTTGGTGGACGTAGCTCCAGGTTGGGGGTGAACCACGTATACCCTGTGTTGTGGTTTCTTTGTGCTTTATGGTTGTTCTCTTATTTATGTGGTTAAATGCAATTAGTGCACTGACATATGCTTAGAAGGATCCAATATGATAACTTAGTGCTGAATAATGTGTTTGAATATTAGATCTGGTCTATGTGGATGTGCTTAGTGATTGAATCTATTGGATCCATGTGAATACTGCGTTGATCTATTATTAGGGTTTAGCTATGTTGTAAACTAAGGCTGAATACTAATGAACTATAACTGCTAAGTGCTCTATTAAGGCGTTACAATCATAGATCTGTGTCCCAACTAAGGTTGCAGACATCTGAGTCCTGCAACCACCCCTATCTCTACCTCGAGTGAGACTTCATCTGCTTCATAGGTGCTGCCGAAAGGGCTGGTAGTTAGAGTTTTGTTGGTGCACTGTTGTAAGCGTTGAACCCTGGGTCTTCCCCTTGTACCGACAAATGGTTCCATTGCGGGGACCTGAAACTGTGATTGCTGGGAACTACAGAAAAGAGAAAGATCTGTGCATAGATTTGTTTCCCTAGTGCGTAGTATTCTACTTTCCCTGTGAAGATTTGTGCCAAGAAGAAAATTCAGTTATGAAGAAAAGAGGTAAGATCTTAAAGATTTGTGCTCTGATAAATGTAAAGCAAGAAGTTTTGGTTAAAGAGGTAAGATCTTAAATCTTTGTGCTCTGATAAAGGTAAGAACAATAAAAAGTTTTGATTGAAAAGGTAAGATAAGTGGAAATTTTTGTTTCAAAATTATGGATCTAGGTATGTTTGATAAATTTTGTCCTAGCTTGAAAAGTAGGGCACAACTAGATGAAAGAATGTTTGATATGAGTAGATCTGACAAAAATAGTGAAAGATATGTTATTTCTATGCATAGAAAGAATGTTTGGACTAACAGATGGATGTAGGATCCTAGAAAGAAATTTTTGCAGGCTAGCTACTATGATCCTAGTGCGTAGTACAGGAAATTATGGGGATCATTTCAAAGAAAGAGAGGATTAACTCTTTGTTACAGTTGCAGAAGACTAGGACATCTTGCTAAGGAATTCCCTGGTAGAAGACGTAGTTGTCTTTGTTGTAAAGACATGGATCATGAAATTTTAGATTTCCCTAGAATGATTGCTAAGATTGAAAGAATGAATATGAGACAAGAAAACCCCGAGGAAGGTCAATAAACTGAGACCATGGAAGAACCCTAGAAAGAATCAGAGAATTTCTTGCTACAAATGAAATAAATCCTAAATGATCAAAAGAATGTTAACTTGTCAGAGATCTTCAAAGAAAAAGAATGCATAGAAACAAGAATGGGAGACTTCGACATTGACTGTGTTCTGGATGAAGAAACACAGGTAAATATCATGACAGAAAGAACTTGGGAAACTTTAGGAAATCCTGTTATGATTCCTTCATTGGGAGGAATAGGATTATTTAGAGGAAAGATGATAACCCTATGTGGAAGACTCACCCAAATATCTATGAGTGCTCATGGAACCTTGACAGAGGAATATTTTGAGGTTGTTAAGTTTATTGAGAACAACACCCCATTTCCTATATTACTAGGAAAACCTTGGATTGAAAAGGATCAGGCCAGAAGGAAAGAAGAGGAAGTATTAGAGAAGAAGAAGCAAGAATTAAAATATTTCATGACTAGGAGGATAACACACTTGATTGAAGAATAGGAGAATAGATCGAAGCTACTTAGAACCAAAAACTTGGATGTTGAAGTTGAAAGAACACAAGCAGACTCACAGACGAGTAGAACACCTACCCTAGATAGAGAAGACACATTACTCTCTGACCCTATGAAACAATCTCAACAACGCGAAGTTACTATGCCAAAAGGAGATAAGAATCAAAATATAAAGAGAAATAATGAGATGAATATCACAGGGAAGAAGGCTAGAAATCTTAGTAAGAAGAGAGCAAAGATAGAAAAGTTGCAAAATATTCTAGAAGGAAATTCGTAGAAAGAAGGTTTGCAAAATTGGAACTTCGCCGGGATATATGAATAGCGCAACATGGCACTTCGCCATGGCAAAGCGATATAGCTGTTGAAAGCATTATAACCGTTAGCCTGATGCCCTGAATGGTTAGAACAGAAGTTATATCTAAAAAGCTTTCCATCAGACCGTTGGGACCGCACCACAACGGACATAACTGCACTGATGAAGACCTCTTGTCCATTGGAGAGATCCATTACATAGTTTTCTACTTGTTCCGTCGATTGTTGCACTGAGAACACTTTTGCGAATTGTATCAAAGAGAACTCTTTTCTACCATGTTGTTTACTAAGATTAACACCCGTTCTATTGCATTGTGCACTCTATTATTGACCTAAGCTACCTGATATTAAGTGTGTATGTTGGATGATATCAACGCCGCAGAGAAAGTCATCGAAGAAGTTCTAATCAACCTTATTGTTGAGAAGGTGATGTCCATCGGAGCTCAAGTGTCATTGACGAGAGGAGTGCAAGCCTCCCCGTCGACTGCTCGCAGATCCGGACCATCCCAACCTGCAAGAGAAAAGAGAACCAAGCACCGAGATGATTTGGCAAACACAAAGTTAATCTCAAATACATCCCGCCTCTGGCCGACGCGGTGAGTCATGACAATGTCCCGAGGTACTTTGATTACACCATGGTTACTACATACCTCCCGAAGGGGATACATGCAGTTAGAACGCAGTAGGATAAGATCGCGACATTAAAGTTCAGTGACTTCAACCTAGGATACCAAAAGAACTATAGTATGCTCACTTGTTACAAAAACTTCACTAGGATGAAGGGGAAGAACTCAAAAATAATCCCCCAGCCATGGACTATGAACCTCGCACAGTGCACCCTCTTGAATGTAATGAAAATTCCACATTTTGGAAGGCAAAAGGAGGTTAACACCTATGCTAAGCTCCTTCTCTCATGTTATCATGGTGGCTACCTATGGCTATATCGACTCATCACAGTCGATCCAACGATGATCCATAGGATCACCGGATTGAGCATGCAGGGACTTGACCTGTAGGACTTCGACCTAGGGAAGGCTATATATCACGCATTGGCATAGAAGATCAAAGATACATATGGTGATGTATAAAAGGGAATGCAAGGCTACAAGGTATCTTCCATCCATAATGGCACAGTGTGCCTAGCTTGTCAGTTGATCATAGGAAATCTCTTGAGAAAGAACAGACCCACATAGGTCACATGATTCATTGTTGACCTCGCTAAGAAATGTGTAGAAGGACTCCAGATGAACTGGGTGAAGTACTTGGTCAAACAATTGGAATCAAACTATCGTGGAGCTCAGGATCAGGGCTATGAGTTCCACTTTATTTTGCTCTTGATCCTCATCTCATTTACTACTTGGGAGATGCCAGAAGGTGTGACCTTCCCGAACATTGAGCTGTTTGAGCCGAGCCGTTCGAGCCATTCACTGCGAAGTTCACCACGCTCTGGTACTCGAGTGATATGGGAAAAGATGGTAGTCGAATGAGGTCTTTCATACATATTATCTCCAACTGAAGAGGTCTATTGAAGTTGTCCCTCGCATGATTCCAAACACCTTGCATTGGTTCCGACCCCTCATGAAGTTCTGCGCAGATAGACACTTCATTTATATCACCACGTGCGTATATGAGCATAAAAACGATATTCAGTCATACTAGAAGCTCACAGAGGAGGAACTCAAAGAGATAACCAAGGACTGGTCTGCAGATCTCCTCATCCCCACTGACCCCACAGAAATGTCATACCCTAAACTAATCGGCAACCCTGAGATCACTCATGAAGCAAAAGATACTCCTAGACCCAACAAAAGGAAGAAGACCAAAGAGGTGAAAAATTTGAGCAGCACATTAGAATAAACTGCTTCAGTATCACCTGGACGAGGGGGTGATGACGAAGTAGATCAAGAAGAGACCAACGGAAAAGAACATTAACAGAAGAAGGGTGAAGTAACACCACCTAGGGATCTCGTTGGGAGGCTGATCCCTTGAAGAAAAGGAAGGTTTCCCCCATGAAACCTACTTCCCAAAAGAAATCTAGAGCCACCTTCACTAATATGCAGACTGTGCTCATTGTAGATGACTTCGAATTCATCATCGCAGTTGTAGGAGATGCCTCGCAAGACATATTGCAGAAACATGAAGCTAAGTAGGAGGATATGTATGAAAAAATTGAGGTTCAACTTAGAGGGGTACAATAGGCCCTTCACTCTAGCCGCGTAGTATCCATTGTGACCCCACCATTATAAGCACCAGAGTTGGGAGATGAGCCTGCCCAACTCCGCAGACTAGCTGTTGCGATCGAAGCTCACCTTCGTCGAGCACAAGATGAGAAAGACTAGGCCACAATGGCCCTGAAACAATCCCAAGAATAAATGGTAGAGAAATGTCGGGTTGCACAAAAGGATAAGGATGACCTTCAAACCAAGTTTGAAGAAGAGAGGGTGCAGGTCAAGCAAGAGAAAGAAAAGTTGATCGCAGAGCATCTTGTAGTCAAAGAAGCAGTCAACAGATCACTTCACTCTGTGACAGGCTTAGAGCCAAAGACAAAAGACTGAGTGGAGCATCAAGTAGTTCAACTCGTGGAAGCTATCCAATAGATTCAACATAGAATAGTAGACTTAGAGCTCCGAACAATGCCCAACACTCTGCATGATGTGTGAGATCAAAGAGAAGCAACTACTTGAAGTGCAATTTAGAGAATCAAGGCCCTCACCATGGAATGTAAACAACTAAGTGATCGCAGTGCCCAGACTTATGAGCGACTCACTGAGGATCCTGAAATAAAGGCACTGGAGTCACAGCTCCAGGAGGCAAAGTAGCAAGCAGAAATAGTACAGGCACAGTTGAAGCCCCGGTCAACCATTGAGAGGATGAAGCGATCCCAAGAACAATGCACTACTCAATAGCAAGTCCACACTATTTAGAGAAAAGTCATGGAAGTGACTCAGAGGCTCCAACCAATACAAGATGAGGCTTGCCAACTATTCGCAGAGATTGAAGGCCGAGGAGAAGAACTGGAGCAAGTTGTCACTACAACTGAACAATTATTAGAGGGACCTGTCAACGAAGCAGTTATCCAAGAGTTCACCGAGAAGGAGTCCATGGCGCAACAACAGGTCAAAGCAGCTCGAGCCAAGATTGAGGCTTTTGAAGCAGAGCTACCCAGACCAGAGTGACTCAGGATGAGTCACAGGTGAGTGTTGGGGGCCTGTTGGCCCTTGACCAATTTTAATGATCCTTGGTCATGTTTGACCTATTTTTGGGACTCATGATATCATGAATATATCGGCCCCTTTTTAGGGATTTTTGGGTTTTGGGATTATGTAACGGGTATGGGGATGTCGGCCCATGGGTTTACCCATGTTTAGGCCCTTTTTGTAATGTATAAATAGAAAGCCAGGCGATGTAGGAAGTAGTTCAATCTATGTGATTGAAGAGAGGCTAGACACTGTGCTAAGTGCGACTTGTAAGTGCTTTGTGCATGCTATGTTGAGAACTTGCAGAGCTAAGTGCAATTGATTGTAAGAGACTGTGAAGATGCTTTGTGTTGTAACTCGGGGAAGGAGGATCTAGCGGAGTGCACACAGATCTCCTGTCCTCTACGGAGTAATATATCGTGGCTCTATGCATGTAGAATATTGGTAGAAAGAAATAAATAAGAAAAGTTGGTGGACGTAGCCCCAGGGTGGGGGTGAACCATGTATACCATGTGTTGTGGTTGCTTTGTGCTTTATGGTTGTTCTCTTATTTATGTGGTTAAATTCTTAGTGCACTAATATATTCTTAGAAGGATCCAATATGATAGCTTAGTGATGAATAATGTGTTTGAATACTAGATCTGGTCTATGTGTATGTGCTTAGTGCTTGAATCTATTGGATCTGTGTGAATACTACGTTGATCTATTATTAGCGTTTAGTTGCGGTGTAAACTAAGGCTGAATACTAATGAACTATAACTGCTAAGTGCTCTATTAAGGTGTTACAATCACAAATCTATGTCCCAACTAAAGTTTCATACATTTGAGTCCTACAACCACCCCTGCCTCTACCTAGGGTGAGACTTCATATGCTTCACAGGTGTTGCTGAAAGGGCTAGTAGTTAGGGTTTTGTTGGTGCGTTGTTGTAAGCATTGAAACCTGGGTCTACCCCTTGTGCCAACAGGCTTCGTCCACAGAACTGTGTTTATTGATAAAGTAGATGAAAATACATAGTTCTATATGTGCACTCAGATGCAGATCCTTCTCTCTCTTCTTTATCCCCCAACCCTATGCACCCAGTTACAGAGTCGATCTTCACACCCAAATGAAGATCCAAAATACAAGAATTCTCTAATATATAACACTTTTACATCTCAATCTCTCCATACCTCCCTCTCAACTCTTCTAGACCTCTATTTAGCATTCCGTGACTCTTAGAAACCCTAGACCAAAGTCTAGGTTCCAAAACCCTAGGTCCACATAACCCGCATTTTAAGGACTTCGCCGAACTGTTATTCCTTTTTCTCCATGAGGTGATTCAAAGCACTCATTAGTGTCTTCTTTCTCATGTTGAATTGTCCATGATCTATCTTCCTTGTTTCTTTGTCTTCCTTGATCTTCTCATTCAACGACTTGCTTTCCCTTACTTCGTTCCTTCTTTTATGCTTCTTTAACCACTTTGACCCTTCCATGGTTTGTGTGCCTTCCGCACACTTTGTACTTTGTCTTTCTTCTTCCTTAATCTTCACTTTCTTCCATAATACCTGACCAAGGGCCAACAGGCCCCCAACACTCACATGTGACTCGTCCCGAGTTACTGCAGGGTTGAGCCTTCTATATTACTTCGATTGCAGGCTGTGCAGAGAATCCTATGATTTCTTCTTTGTCCCTCCCTATCATGTGAAGACTATCTTTCCTATGTCTGGTACCCAATTTCAACTACACCTGGCACCTAGACCCTTCTTCCTTACTTTACTGAGAGTTGCAAGGTAGTTGGTTGTCATAATACAGCTTCAACTGACTCCCATTTACTAAACCATCCTTCCATTCTCCATTAAGGTTCTTCAACTACATGACTCCTCCTTTAGCAACATAGAAAACCTCAAATGGCACAAGCCAATGTGCCCTAAAATTTTCTGGATGCTTCATGAACTTGCTGTCGTATAAAAGTACCAAATCTCCTTGTTTAATTGCTTTTTTCTTGATATGTCGTTCATCGTAAGCCTTTTCTTGTTCTTTTTGTACTTGCCGATGAAATCCTGCAATGAGCCTGTCTTCCTCTAGTTCCATCAGCTGCACGAGCCTGTCTTGAACAATGTTGGTGTCATCCATACTTGTAAATGCTACAATTCTTAAACTAGGAACCAAATATTCCATAGGTACCACTGCCTCTAGGCCATAAACTAACTTGAAGGGGGTCTGCGTTGTTAATTTTTTTCAAGTAGTTCGATAAGCCCATAACACTACTGGAATTCTCAAATCCCAATAATCTATGTTAACATTGCAAATCTTGGTCAGCGTTGTCTCCAATATCTTATTGAACGCTTCGACTGTACCATTCACCTATGGGTGGTATGGTGTGCTCTTCTGATGGTGAAATTCGAACTCCCAAGTCAAGGCTTCAATAGTTTCTTTAATGAAGTGTATGCCTTGATCACTCATAAGGATCTTTGGGCATCCAAATTTGGTTATGATGTCATCAAAGATAAACTGCACATCTATAGATTCACTACAGTCTTTAACTGCTCTTTCTTCTGCCCATCTGGTCAAATACTCCGTAGCAGTGATGATATATCGAGCTCTTGTGCACTTTCCTGGAGGTTTGATAGGTCCCACAAAGTAAATATCCCATTTATGAAATGCCTGTAAGGTTAACTGAGGTGCTAAAGGCATCTCATCCCTTCTGGATGACTTCCCTACTCTTTGACATACATCACAGGATCTGTAGTATTCCTTAGCATCCTTATGTAAAGTGGGCCACTAGAGGCCAGCTCTGAGAACCTTCTGCGCTATTTCTTTCCCTGCATAATGTCCTCCCGTGATACCTTCATGTGATTCTACAAGAATCAATGGTATTTCTGACTCCATAACACATCTTCTTAAGATCTCATCTGGTCCCATCTTATATAATTTTCCAGTTATAAGTTGAAAATCTGCAGTGCAGACTACCGACTGTTTCTTCTGAATAATTGTATACTCGCGAGGTGCCATTCCTGTGGATAGGAACTGGACTATCTCAATGAAGTGATCATAAACTTTTATGATGGCCAACAAATGTGCATCTGGTAGTATATCATCCAAACTAGTAGGTTCCTCTCCATGTTCTAATATGGATAAGTGGTCAGGTCCCTTATTCATTCTTCCTAGCTTGACCATGATCTCAAAGTCATACTCCTGGAGTAATAGCAGCCATCTGCATATTCTCCCCCCCAACACTTGCTTGTTAACTAAGTAATTCAATGCAGAATGATCATTAAACAACTTAAAATGTCCTCCCAAAAAGTAGTGTCTAAACTTCTGTAGTGCATATACCATAGCTAAGCCTTCTCTTTCAGTGGTAGTATAATTCATTTCATATGTAGAAATATTCCTTCTAGAAAAGGCTATAGGGTGGTCAATATCTCCTGCACCTGGCTGTGCTAAAACTTCTCCTAATGCAATGGATGAAGCATCGACATGAACATGGAATTCCTTACTCCAATCTAGAAAAACCAAAATAGGCACAATGACCATTTTCTACTTTAATTTGTCAAAGATCTGCTGGCATTCCTTCATCCATTGAAACTTACTATCCTTCTTTAATAGCTTCTCCATAGGCGTTGTTATCTATGCGTAGCCCTTAATAAACTTTCTGTAGTATCCAGTGTGTACCAATGCAGTGCACAACTGTCTAACTGAAGTAGGAGGAGGTAGATCAATAATGATATCAATCTTGGAAGGATCTACCAACATCCCCTGCTTACACACAATCTGTCCTAACAATACTCCAAAAGGTGAAAATAAAATGCACTTCTTCAAGTTCAGGGAAATCTGACATTGCCTGCACTTATCTAACATTAATCTCAAACATTCAATATGATCTTTCTGTAGGCTAAAAACAGTCCAGTCATCAAAGTATGCCTCCAAAAACTTGTGTAAAAATTCCTTAAATGCTTCTACCACCACCTTGGAAAAGATGGTTGGTGCATTCTTCAAGCCAAAAGGCATGACAATGTATTGAAAAGAGTCCCATTCTATTGCAAATGTGGTCTTATGTCTGTCCTCCTTAGCAATTCTCATTTGGTGATAGTCTGAAAATCCATCTGTGAATGAATAAACTTCTTGTCCTCCCACATTATCTAGAAATTCATTAGTAAAAGGTGTAGGAAATGGATCATGTAAACATGCATCATTCAATTTCCTTAGATCTACACAGATTCTGATTTCTCCTAACTTCTTATCTTGGACCACCATAGGGCTCATCCATTCATATTCTTCAACTGACTCTATGATTCATGCTTCCAACATTATGTCTAATTCAATCTTAAATTTCTGCTTGTACTTGGGATTCAGTCTATAAGGCCTCTTCTTGACACACCTTGCATCTTCTTTCAAAGGAATCTTCATTTCTCCCATGGGCCCTTTAATGCCCTTCATGTCTGTGAACTTGGTTGGAAACAAGTCTTGATACTCATGCAATAGTTCTGTAATCTTACTAATAGTAGCATCATCCCAATAGTCTCCAACATTTTCCAACTTAAGTGCTTGCTCTATTCCAATATTAACCTTCTTAATTTTAATAGGCTTCCCAACAAAAGGTAATTCAATCCCTGGCCCTTCTATGTCTCTTTGTCCTTCAGTTTATGAAATGTTCACATTCCTAGGGTCATCATCTTCATCAACATTAATATTATAAAAACCCTGTAACCTTTGAAGAGGTGCAGTCCATTCATCTTCTTCTTGCTCAAGAGGGAGGTTAGGTACTTCCTCAAAGACCTTCTGTCTTACAATTTGTAAATCCTGATCTATTGTGGGGTACTAAATTTCAAATAGGAATGTATCTATAAAGTTCCGGGTCATACCATACCAATATGTAGTGACTAAGCGTAGTTTTTCTTGAGGATACCAGTTGATAGGCGTAGTATCTAAGGTGTTAATGAACTTATGTACCCACTGTTATTTAGGAATGTTGCTCCATGATTCCTCACAACTTCGCATATGGTCCCTAGGACAACTCTAACATGTGTATCAAACTTCGCAGCCTTCATCTTGGTCTGAAAAGTGCACTGTCAAAAAGGTGCGACATTGTACCCACTCAGTGATGTTCTTCTTGTGTGTTTCCCACCATATAGCTGGAGTTTCTTTCAAGGCTTCATCTAGTTCCAACAACCTCTGTTTTAATGGCACAATTCCTTCAAATTAAAATAGAAATTTCTCTAAATTCTTCAAGCCATCAAATATAAGAAGATTACTTACTTTCGTGCCAATCCAACGAACTTCCTTAGTCAATCTGGCACACCTCCACGTAGAGACTTCATACATTATGTTCTTCCAATTTTCCAATGCTTCTTGTGAGTCTGATGAGCATGCACTTTCACTTCACCAACTTAGATTCCCATCTGTTGTAGGATTAATTAATCTTGTTGTCCTATTGTCAGTTTATAGATGTTTTCTAGCTCATAGGCATGATCTTCTTCTCTTATAGGTTATGTGTATCTGTGACCTTCATCAGGGTCAAGAAGTGCAATGACCCTAAGGCCATCACCTTAAAATGTCATTCTTCTCTTTTTTAGGTCAACAACAGTCAAATTGTTGAAATCCCAATCAATACCCAACAGCACAAGATAGGGGCAACTATCATCGACAATGTCGATCACTTCAAAGTCTGCAAATGTCCTCACTCTGTCGATATCCACAGGGACATGCTCTAGTCTTCCAAAGAGGATCACCGCCTGCTGATTAACCATCCTGAGCCTAATTGGAGAGTAAATCAACTTAGGTTTTCCCATCAATGCCCAAGTCTTCTTTGTCATAACATTTACTTCTGATCCAAGGTCGAGGACCACATAGTCTATTTCGTAGTCTCTAATCTGAGCACTAAGGTGCAGTTCCTTTCTTGTCCTCTTTTTTCTAGATACTTGATTCACATCTCTACTCAACAAAGGATCTACTCTTCCAATTTCATACTGTCTTATCAGGTGTTGTAGTTCCTACACAACCCTTTCATCCTTAATCAAATTAATACAAGTATACAAGAAGTCCAAAATCTTGCTTACCTCTTTTCCTTGTCTAGGTAGTGTAGACTGATCAAATGCTGGAGGCATTTCACATTCCCTTACTTCTGGTTATGCCCGAGATGAAGAATCCTGTTCACCTACAAATTCTCGTATCACTTCTTCCAAAGTATGTTTTTCTTTCCTTGGATCAAACAATGGTGTCTTCTCTGAAGCTCTTCTGATCCCTGATCCATCTGTAGTCTTTCCTAGAGTCACCCTACCTTCTCCTGTGAAAACACCTCCTCTAGTAATAACAATGAATCTGGGTTCTTCATCGCGAGGTTCAATTGATATTAGTTGGACTTGTTGGTTTCCACTTTGTCTTTCCTAAACTTTAGCTAACAATACTGGACAATCTTCAATGACATGGTCGAATGAATTATAGTAGCTGTAAGAAGTACAAGGGTTCTGGCAATCCCTTTCCAAATGACCTGTCTGGGCACGGTTATAGAAAATAATCTAACCTTGACCTCAACCCATGCCTCCTCCTCATCCTCTTCCTCTGAACCCACCACGAGGGTTTAATTTTCCTCTTCCTGGGGATTGAACTGCACAACATTCCCTTTTGATTGTAATTCTCCTTGAATTCTATATGCATCCCTTGACCTTTCATGCATGAGGTCATAATCCCTACAGTCCTTCTGATCATACCCCACAAATTTACATAATGTGAAATAAAGGTTCGGGGGTGTCTGGATATATTTGTGCATATAATAACATTCACCAGGGTGATGTATATTTCTACATACCTCACACCATGGTAAAGTAGCATGCTTCAAAGTTTTAGGGGCTCCGGAGACCAAGTATTCATTAAATAAAGGACAATGCTCTTTGTCATGGACCACTGCTTTACATATGATACACCGGATGTCTTCTCTTTTCTCTTTTCCTTTGTCCTTCTTCATGTCTTCAACCTGTAAAGATAAACTAGTTAATTGATTCAAAATCCTGACTCATACCTGGATTGGATTCTCCTACAGGGGTTGCTTCTAGTTTCATGTAAATATCTAGTGCTTCATCCTACGAAGCGAGCTTTTTTTGCATCAAAGGAACTCTAATGTGTGGCAGGAGGGTAGCGATGAACCATTTCTTATGCTGTTCATATGGAATATGAAAACTTAAATGGCCTGTCAAGGTCTTAAACCCCTGATCAAACTCCCAAACAGGTTCAATTACCTTCTTCTTGATTTCCTTCAACTCTGTAATGAACTGCGACTTCAACTTAGGCTTCTTGAACTCTGCACTCAACATAGTCTTAATGTCATTTAATGGTTTAGGTGGTACAGATCCTATAACAAACTTCATATACCATCTCAGTGCACGGTCCCTCAAGGTAGTACTAAACTAAGCTCTCTTAACAAATTCGTCCGTGACTTTCTTAATGCTCCATATAGCTTCACATAAGAACCAGTTCTGGTCAGGATCCTCATATCCATCTCCTCTAAAAATAGGTAACCTCATTTCATCTGCCATTGATTTTCCTTGGTTTCTTGATTGAGTTAGTACTAAAATTCTTTTGAAAATACTCTGAGTGCTCTGACTATTCTGGTTACTCTAGTTACTCTGTGTTGCTAAAACAACATGAGGGGTAGCAATACTTAATTCGACAGTAGGCATAGTACTTGAAGTTTCTAGTTCTTCTTGGTGAAGTTCTTCAATCTCTACTTCCTCTGCCCTTACGAACTCTGAATACTCTTCGTCTGATAGCTCTACTTCTTCTCCACTGTAGAATCCTTTGTCTTGTTCTAATGGCCCGTAAATATGCTTAAACAGGTTCACAAGAGGATCCTCTCTAAATGATCTCCCACTGCATGTGTATCCAGCCTCTGTGTCACTATCGTTGTCTGAATTTTTGAACATTAACTTTAAATTCCAACTAATTATTGTAAATTCAAGATATTCTTCTCATGCAATAACATTTTAATCTTCAACTTCAAAAAGTGTAGAAACTTTCCACTCTGTCAATAGAAAACTCAGTAATGTACCCTTCGATAGTGCTATTGAACCAGATATCTACTGCTCTAGACACAACGTTATCAAATTTATTGACTTTCTTAATCAACGCTGTTGTCCAAACCACAAGTGGTCTAGATCTGATTTCAAATTGAGTGTCTTCTAGTCTAGCTAACCACTCGTACAATTCCTTATGAAGTCTTGCAAATAAAATCTCATGCACATCAGTAAAGATGTATCTTCCCAACCAATCTTTTGTACTAATGCTAGGGTTCTTGTTCTGAGCTATGACGAAGTACCTTTCTTGTTCTTCTATCCAGTTCTGAATCTCTGTCTATGATGGAAACCACCTTGACATTCCCTCAAGAAGATCCTGGTCCCAGAAACAAAAGAATTTGTTGGTACAAGGGAAGACCCAGGGTTCAACTCTAACAATGCACCAACAAACCCTAACTACTGGCTCTTTCAGAAACACCTGCAAAGCAGATGAAGTCTCACCCAAAGTAGCAATAGGGGGGTTGCATGACACAAGTGTCTACAACCAGAGGAAGTGTAATATGAATCCAGAACAACAACGCAAGATAACTTAGAGATTCTTAACAATATTATGCTTAACTTTGCGAAGTTATTTGTATCTTCTTATCTTCAGTAGGGAAAATAACAATGCAATCATAGTATAAAAGATAGAAAATAACACAACATCAATCACATAGAACAACAAGATTTTATGTGGTTCACCCTCTCCCTAGGGCTACGTCCATAGAATTGTGTTTATTGATAAAGTAGATGAAAATACACAGTTTTATTTGTGCACTCAGCTGTAGATCCTTCTCTCTCTCTTCTTTATCCCCCAACCATGTGCACCTAGCTCCAAAGTCGATCTTCGCACCCAGATGAAGATCCAAAATACAAGAATGATCTAAGACATAACACTTTTACATCTCAATATCCCCATACCTCCCTCTCAACTCTTCTAGACCTCTATTTATCAGTCCATGACCCTTAGAAACCCTAGAATGAAGTCCAGGTACCAAAACCTTAGGTCCACATAACCCAAATTTTGAGGTCTTCGCTGACCCGTTCTTCCTTTTTCTCCACGAGGTGCTCCAAAGCACCCATTAGTGTCTTCTTTCGCTTGTTGACTTGTCCACGATCTATCTTCCTTGTTGCTTTGTATTCCTTGATCTTCTCTTTCAACGAATTTCTTTCCCTTACTACGTTCCTTCTTTTATGCTTCTTTAACCACTTCAACCCTTCCTTGGTTTATGTGCCTTTCGCACACTTCGTAATTTGTCTTTCTTCTTCCTTAATATTCGCTTTCTTCCATAATACCTGACCAAGGACCAATAGATTCCATATCTGACAAATGACCAGATGAAGTTTGTTGTTGATGGAAAGAATGATGAGGTTGTGGGGGTCATCACAACGTATATCTCGCAGGAGATTTGGTTCCATACCAGCGAAATCAATTTTCCTCATCAAGTGTGGAAAAGTATGAAGTCTTTGTTCAACAAATTTTATGAGAGCCATGTCATCCAAATGGAGAAAGAGTTGATATCTCTTGATCCTCATTATTTTGATAGAATTGAGGACTATTTGGTGTGTGTGGAAATAATTATCAGAAGAAAGATGGAAAACTCATCGAGCTGGTCCCGATGAAGATGAGAAAACCATTGGACTTGTTCATGTTGATATTCTGCACCAACTGGAAGGAATTCAAGGAAGATGGTAGGATTGAACCTTTGATTTGTTTTGTGGCTTACTAATTAATGATCAACAAAGACTTCTTGATGAAGGGAAGCTTTGTGGAAAACACCAAGATCACTTGCTCAAAGGAAGGAGAAAGGTGAATCATAAGGAAAGAGGATGATTTTATACCTCTATACAAAGACTAGAATGCCTCGACCAGAAAACCAAAGGACAGATAGATGCACCCGAGAAAAGTTGAAAGAAGAAGTAATGTCGGTACTATGGAAAGGCTAGACATGTGGAGAGAAACTGCTACAAGAAGAGAGATGACTTAGAGGAGAAGGTCAAGCGCCTTGAAGGATACATGTCAATTTTGCGTTGTCCTACTGATATTTTCACCTTCCAAGTCATAACTTCTCAAGCACTTATTTCTCATTCCACGTAGAATGAATGGGTATTTGATTTTGGATGCACTCATCATATGGCTAAGGATGTTTCCTTGTTCACGTCCTTATATAAGTCCATGGAGAGAGATATATGTTGTTGATGATGTTTCTCTCGACATTGTTGGTCATGGTGATGTTCCCTGACAACATGGGAGGATTGTTGATGTCTATCATGTGCCGAACCTCAGTGCCAATTTACTATCAATTTCTCAATTAACATGGATAGGTAAGATTGTGAAGTTTTGGCCTGATTAGCTCTTTGTACGAGATTTGAAGAAACACTAGTTTATTGTCTTTGGAAGATTTCTTGACCCAAAGAACAATCTGTACGAGTTTTGTGACTTGAATCGACCCGAACCTGAACCAACTGCTCTTATTTCTCACATTGATGGGGAGATTGGGGGAGAGAGAGAGTGATGGGGGAGAGTAGGGGAGAGAGACAAAAGGAGAGAGGGAGAGAGGGGAAAATGGGGTGGATAAATCAAACAAGGGAAATGGGGTGGATAAATCAAACAAGTGTTTAGAGAGAGAGAGAGAGGGATGGGGGAGAGGAAGTTAGAGAGATAAGAGGAGACAGGGAAGAGAGAGACGGGAGAGAGAGAGAGAGGGAAAGAGGGAAGCAATGAGGAGAGAGAGAGGGGTTGGGGAGAGGGAGATAAATAACATTAGGAATAGGAGTGTGCACATGATCTAAAGAATGCACTCATTCCTAGAATGTGCACATATTCCTAGAATGAGTACACATTCTTAGAGCACATTTGTGTTATTTTGATTTTGATTTTTTTTTGAGTGGGAGTGAAAACTCTATCGTACATGTTTCCTAAGTTGGTTGCCTGAAATTTAGGCTTGATATGAAAAACATAGTGGTTTGGTATAAAAATACATTAAAGCCTCCATTTTTATGAATACCTCTCAATATCTTTATTATTGACGCTGTTTTTATATAAGATACACAAATATGTTGTTGATGAAACTATAGATGCATATAGAGTTGACTATGCAAATTCCAAATATATAATTTTTTAAAAATTAATATTGTTTACTATTTTTGTCTTGACATATATCAAAATCCTAAAATATGTAACGACCCCTTCGTTATGACAACAATAGTGATGTACAAAAGAGGTAAATATTTTTTGTTTGAACACAAACAACTTCACTACAAGTAACATGCGTCACAACATATATTAATGACTACACCATCAATCTCATCACAATCAACTGAGAGAAACATCAATATTATTCAATCAACCATATCTCATAAAGATAACATAAGGAAACTACCCGCCCAACCTATCCTGCATTCATAAACAACGCTCAAGTCCATGATTCATTTGATTAATTTTGACCATTTAAGGTCTCAGGACTGGTGATTGTTCTGAGGAACAAGGAGGTATCTAATTCCCTTCTATCCCATCACAAGACAAAATTCAACTAGATTTACCAACCATATTAAACATCAATTCTTCATAGTGCAATAGAATGACTATCTTGCTTAATCAACAATTCATGAATTATCAAAGGCAAAAGACGTAAGAGAAGAATACATAAGAGTTAATAAAACCACGAGAATAATGTACAATCTTTGTGACATATAGAAATCTATTCTATTCATCATTAGTAATTTCCCAACCTGTTTCATTAAGATAAGTGTCACATATCAAGTGCTTCCAGTTTCTGTAACCAATAACATTTACATATTGCTCAACGATGTTTTCTTTTATTATAGGAATCACTTAAAAATATATATAGAAATAAATATCAATTATAATTCCATTTAATAATCTCATAAGAGATCAATCTTCTTAAACAAGGAATCAAAAAATTAATACCAAGTAAAAATCTAAAAGTAAAGTCCCAAGAAGTTCAATCTTCATATGCAATACTTAAGGGTTTTCCAATACGACTTATAGTATCCATTTAAGGACTATATAAATGAACCATAATAAGTAATAATAAGCATTCAACTGCTTGCATATCCAATTTAAAGGACTTGAGAGAAGACCCAAACCTTATTTACACAACAAGAATACTTAAATGCTACTTTATCGAAATATTATAAATTTTAAGAAAAATCATAAGAAGATCAAATCTTCTTAAAACCATACATACCAATTGAATGTTTTTTTACATTGCATAACCATGAAAATTATTAAATAAAGTCAACATCATATTAAACGATATAAGAATTTGCACCAACCTTCATATCCAAGTATAAGACTCTAAGATGATCTCATCATAACAAGTAATATATCAAGACTTCAACTAATTACATATTCATTTAAGGAATTAAGAAGATCAACTCATTAAGCCTATAGTAAGACTTCACACACCAACCTATACATTTATTAAGAGGAATTTAAGGAAGACCACAGTCTCATATAAATGAAAAATATAAAAAACTTAATGTTAACCATCAACTCCTTTTTAAAATTTAGGAGAGACCCAATTTCATTTGACACTAATACAAGATTCCATGCTAAATTATATACATCCATTAAAGGAATGAATAAAGATAAGAAATTAAATTTTGCTATGACAATAGGTTGCACATGTCCTAGCTTAAAACTATGTTTTTAGAAGGTGGGAATATCTTTACAAGATCTCTAAGGCTTCGGAAAATGCTTTGAACCTTGAAATGATGCACAGTCTAATTCAACACATGTTCCGATACCTGATCCGACACTTGTTCCAGACCTTGAAACGACACTAAATTCTGATAAAAGGATTTAAATCAATAGCCAACGAATAAAGGAATTGATAAAGACAGGAGTTGGAATTATGATAATGGCAGAGGTTCATTTTAAAAATCATAGCATATCCAATTTATTAGGCATAAAAAGATGGTTCATCCATTGTTTAAAATTTTAAAGAAAACAACAATAAGTTTATACAGAAAATTTTAAAGAAAACAACAACGCATGCACACAAGGCAACAAGAGAAGGCCCATACACCAAGGAGGGAGGAACCCATGGTATTAAGAACATAGCGCAAGACAGAACCAAACTTTTTCCAGTAAAAGTCATTCGACTCGACTACGAATTTTTGGAGCGTTTAAAAATATACAATTTCAATAAAAAATAAACAGGTTTAAAACTGTACTCAAGCATCTAAATTAGGGTCTGAATGCCAAAGGGATTTAAAAATTTCTATTTTATCAACACGCAGAAGTTTGGGTCCTGAATATAAGTTATTCTCCAAGGAATTTGAATTTATCTCAGAATGGTAAATGAATGCACACAGGTGCAACGAACTTCGGTCTTCTGTACCCAGGAGGAAATCTCTTAGCAATGATTTACAGGTTTGTAATAAAATTATGGAAGCCTCCTAACTTTTTAATTTGAAAACAACTAGGTTCAGATCTGTAAATTACCAGTGACCAACCAGTGACCATAACCAGTGACCAAATTACAATCAACAATCAACTCATGAAATAGGGAATAATCGCCCATAAACGCATTCATCTCATAACCTTATAAAAGAAATCGGTCGCTGCAAGGGTTAATTTAATCCTTCCAGATCAAGGAGATTTTTGGAGCATATATAAATATATAAATTGTCAATCAACAAATGTAGACTTGCATTAAATTAATGTAAAACCCCTTATCAATTTCCTTGAAAACAGACTTAAACTATGTTCCACGAAGACTCAAATCGGATATGATATTAACTGACAACGACCACCATTTACACAGTGAATGCGAGTTTACAATTTGTTTGAAAAAGATTCAACAAGACAAAATAATAAAGACTCTGACATGCAATTCAAGGAAGCGATCTAGAAGAATCATTTTCTGTATATACCTATCAACTAACAGTTATCAAATTATTTAAACACAATTCCTTGAAAATCCAGATAACAACGAGCACAGAGAATCTAATGGATTAAAATTTAGAAGGCACCATAATAAAGAAAATTCGATTTCTTAGCAGAAAATTGTAATGGCGATGAATACCAATTTCACTTTCTATTTTTCATATAAGCCATCAAGGAGCTGGTCTATTCGAATTCAAATTCAACACAATTTACAACAATTTATAAACTCTGTTAAACAATTAAAATCTAATGCAATTACAATTCTCAGAATAAGAATACCGTAACCGACGAAGAATAATTCGAAGATGTTCTTAAGTAATTAGCGCTCCTTCCTGCCTCCCACTTTCTAATCATAGAGATTTCACCGATACCTCCCAACCAACGCTAGGGGTACTCTTCTTCCCCCTTATCCCCCGATCCGCAAAGGGACCAAGCACACAATCAAAATTACTATAGCACCAAGTTTTCCTCGCAAGGGAGAGCTACCACTCTATCCTCAATTTTGGTTTCCCAACTCTCACAAGTAAAACATAGTCTCAAAATATTTTGGCAGCATAACTTTACCAATAACAAGTGTGATCCATTTCCCATCTAAACCATTTGTTTTATAGGAATTTCCTCACTAAGACATGTCCACATGCACAATTAAATTAACTTTTTAATTAAGTAAATTAGGATTATTCACCCTCACACTTGTCACACTCTCCCCAAGTAGCACAAGTAATTACAAATTTTATTTTAATTAAAAAGGTCAATTTCCCTCACATCTTCCCATGTGTTCCTATTTTTTCTCTTAGTTGTTCCTTTATTCCCCAGATTTTCATTAATTGAGTGTCTCCTAACTAGATCTTAGTTAGAGTTTGATTAGGAGTCTTCTTCTAGTTAGACTAGTGGTAGGTTGTCTCAAGATTATTTTCCAAGTGTTCTCTTATTCTCTCTTATTATTATTTCTTCTAATTTAAAAATCCAGATTATTAATTTCATGCACACATGTGCATTTTATCACCTCTTAATATTTTCTCACTATTTTAATTCTCAATTTTATTTGTCTCATTCAATTTAGTTAATAATTTAAATTAGTCTCCTAGCTAAAACTTAGTCTTAGGTTTTGACTTTTACTAGGATTTATAATTAATAGATTCACTCATTAATTAATTATTTTAATCCGACAAGGTCAATTTAATTCACTGTTTTTTAGGCCACTTAGATTTATAAACTCAAGTTTTAATTACGCGACGTGCTCTTCAAGATGCACCTCCATGCCCCAAGGGTGCCACTCGCCTTTGATTGGTTTTGGTAGTTTTTCCAACCCTTGGAGTCAACACTCCATTCGGTTGACCTTGTGAGAGACTAAGGGCTTCTAAGGAATAAGGACTCTACCTTATTGTGCACCCCTTAGAATCTTCGTAAGAGACTGTCTCAGTTTGCCCTCACGACATCGTGGACCTCTCGAAATAGGTAATAGTTAACCTACAACTCGAGCCATGACGAGAGTGCTAGTAGGCTATGACAGGGACGTTACCACACCTCTCCCTCAATATCTAGTTTCTATGCATGGCCCCTTGACTCCTTCTGTGAGTCAGATCAAGCATCGTCATCCTGCATCCATTGACAAAACACTATCACTAATCCATATACATAATGATACTAAATCAATCATATGACACATATGCGTAAAATGAAATACTCAAACAAAACATAATCCACTCCCTGACTCAATCCGGAGTCCAAGGAGGTCCATTGATGCCCTCAACATCCATATTACATCACGTGTCCTACACACTTAGGTAAACTCATCAATAACATCTGTCAATACACATATATCAAATAACTACAATCACAATACATCAACATCATCATGAAAATTCATAATCGAAACAAGATCACCATGCACTATAATCGGATCACTTGCACGCAAGTGTCCTCAAAGAATAGGTCGATATCATGTGCTCAATAGAGCGGGATGTTACAAAATACATACCTATTTTATTTTTTCTATAACTTTTTATCGACTTAACCATTTTTAAAATAAGTTTGTGTTGCACTAGAAGACACTAATATATACAATCTAAAAAAATATTTTTTTTTGATAAAGTTAAGACCCTCGTAGCTTGCATTAATGCAAAGCATTGCAATTTCAAGGATATAATGACTTTCATAATTTAAAAAAAATATAAAATTAATATCATAAATTTTGAAAACATGCCCCACACTAGAGCAATAGGTTCTCTACAATTGTGTAACTTTTCTCAAGGAAATTCCATCGTTAAGGTATTCAACGGCTACACTAACGGAAACATATACATTATATTTTGATTGAAAAATAACATACCATTGTTATAAAAACTCAAATTTCACATAGTTATTCATAAATTCTATAAATAAAAATCCTATATTTGAAAATCTAATTCAATTTCCTAAATTTCATCTTTTTACACCATCTTCAAATTCATTGATAAAGTACCTTGAATAATCCCTCCAAGTTAACAAATTGTTGTTTTTCCATGTTTGCATTGCCACTAACAGGTCATGAGAGACCATCATTAGCTTGCACCACCCCATATATCTTCAAAGTAGTGAATTAAGCAGTTTATTACTCTTTCATATTGAAAAAAATCAATCTCTTTAAAGGTATAAATACTCGACACTTGTAATAACTAGAGTGGGTTTTCCCTCTGCCCTCTCATATTTGAAAAGAATCAAAGAGTACCCTCTGTTGCTATTCTCATTCATTGATTTCTAATGTAGCACACTTCTCACTAGATAAAACTTGGATAATCAATTCCAATGATGCATTTAAAAGCAACATCGTCTAGACTTGGTCTATTAAAACTATATTGGAGTAGATAATTAGCATTCTTTTCAATATAATATGTTCAAACACATCATAAATACATAATGGATAGTTGCAATAACTAGAGTGGTTTTTTCCTAGATTTCCTTCTTGTATCTAAAAAATTGAATTGTACTACTCTATTTTTATCTTAATTAATAATTGATTTTGATAGTTAAATGACACACCTAGACTTATTCTTATAAAATATTTTCCCCTGTTGACTCTAAAATTGTTCCAACCTCCTATAATAAAGTATACTCAACACAAAAACAATAGTTACTATTTCAATAATTAAAATTGTTATAATAACAATCACAATATCATGTTATTAAATACCTTTATAGGTCACTTTAAAGTGGTGCCAACCTCCTACTATTATAGCAACTCAACACTAACATAGTAGTTACTATTTCAAATTATAATTAAAATGGTTAATATAATAACAAACACAATGTTAATGTCATTATATAACTTTATAGGTAAGAATTTTCTTGCACAATATATTATTAATGAAGTAAATATCGATGAACTTAGATTTCAATTCAAAAATATAAATAATAATAATAATAATAATAATATAAATAATACAATGAATCCAAGTTTTAGTAAAATATTTGCTTCAACCTTATGTAAATTCAATTTTAAATAACTCATAATAATATTATATCAGAAAAATGGGAATATATACATTTAAAGTACTAGATCAATCATTTTTACTCTCTCATTTTGGAAAAACTCAACCTCATTGAAGTTCTAAATTCTAGATCCACTGTATAATTCCAAATTTAATGAAATCCCTGTTAGAGGGAGAAGAACACGAGAACAACAATCAAGTACTTAACAAATCAGGTTAATACAAATCCAATAGATAATTGTACCAAAGAAGTAGTAATGAAATTTATCTATGAAAACATCATCACATATTTGGATGCTCACTTACACTAATAAGTGATTTGGGGACACATTTTATAAATACTACCATATATAGAGTATATATTGATGTAATTTCTAATTTAATTATTTTATTGTAAATGGGGAAAAAATTGTAATTTTAATCATTTTATTGTAAATATGTCCACATCATCCAATTTGGGATAAGGATGAAAATTCGTAAAGTAGATTGGTGATCCAGATTGTTTAAAGAACGAAATGAAACACACATAGAAATATAGCAGAGAGCATAGTAACACAATGAAAACCCAACTTCTATTAATGAATAAAATAGTAGAATATTGTAGAACACAAACTGGCTAGAATGGTGGTAGCTTGTTGGCCCTCGACCAAGTTTTGAGGAAACCTTGGTCAGTTTTGGCCCACCTTTGGACTTCGACACGCTAGTCGAAGAAGGAGTGCCTAGGCGAGGCTGAGATTGCGGATGTCACTTATTTTGTAGGCTATGTGGACCTAGTAAGGGGTCCTTTAGGGTTTTTGTAATGGGTTTATGGGATGTCAGCCCATGGGCTTTTCCCATGTTTAGGCCTTATTGTAAGGGCTTGTAAAACTATAAATAAAGAAGAATATATTGTAGAATTAGTAGTTTTTAGAGCTAAGTGAAAATCATTAGAGTTGCTTCATGCAAAGGAATGTATGTGCATTAAGACTTTGTGCTCGATAGAGAGTGGATCTATGCCTTGACCTAGTTTTGGAAGGAGGATCTGGTGCTCAGTTCACAGATCTCCTATTTGGTGCAAAGATCGAATCTGTGGCTTAGTGCATAGGAGTGAATGAATGTAAGATCTGGATCAATAATAAAGAGGCGAAGCAGTTGGTGGACGTATCCCCACACTGGGGTGAACCACATATATCTAGTGTCTTATGGTTTGCTTTGTGCTATGTTATTTATGAATCTTCTCAGTGCTTTGATTAGTATCTATGATAGATAGATCTTGTGGCTTCTTAAGTGCTTTACTTGTGTTGATGAATGCTAGATTTAATCTATAATGCTAAGTGCTAAGTACTAAGGGTATATTGTCATTTGTTTCTGTGCCGATCTATCTCTATGTTCTGTGGAGTTAATAGGGTTAGTAAACTAATGCATGTCATTTCTGAAGCATTAAACGAATATCCTACGAAGTGTTTTTATCACAGATCTGTGTCCCAGCCTGGTTACAAACACCTGCTTCCTGTAACCCCCCCTACTTCTACCTCAGGTGAGACTTCGTCTTCTTCGCAGGTGTTGCTGAAAGGGTCGGTAGTCGGGGTTTTGTTGGTGCACTATAAGCATTGAACCCTGGGTCTTCCCTTGTGCCAACAAATGGTTCTATTGCCGAGACCTAAAACTATGATTGTTGGCAATTGAAGTAAAGAAAAAGAGAAGCTATGTGCATATATATGCTGCTGAAGTGCACAATACTCTACTTGAATTGAAAATCTTTGTGCCAAGAAGGTAAGTTGATCTGAAGAAAAGAGGTAAAATCCTAAAAGAAGCAAGCTTTGTGCTTTGGTAAGAGAAGGAAAAGTGAAAATTTTTGTTTTGAAAGTATGAATTTAAGCATGTTTAATAGATTATGTCCTAGCCTGAACGATAGGGCACAGTTGAAATAAAGAGTTGATTTGAGTAAATTTAATGGAAATAAAGAAAGATATGTAATTCCTATGCATAGAAAGAGATTTTGGACTAATAAGTGGATGCAGGAACCTAGAATTGTTTTTTGTAGATTGTAGGTCCAACACTATGATCCTAGAGGAAATGCACAGTACATAAAAGGTTGGGGAACATATAAGAGAAAAAGAGGATTGACTTTGTGTTATAACTGTAGAAGACCGAGACATCTTGCTAAGGAATGTCCTGAGGTAGGCTCTGCTTATCTTTGTTGTAATATTGTTGGTCATGAGGTTGAGGATTGTCCAAGGATTATTGCTAAATTTGAAGGGATGAACATAAGACAAGAAAACTATGAAAAAAATCAAGAGACTAAGGGCATGTTATAAATTCATAAAGAGAAAGGGTCAAAGGAAGTTCAGACTACGTTATTACAGTTGAAAGAAATGATGGATGTGCATAAAGATGTCAGTTTACCAGAAATCCTGAAAGTAAAACAATACATAAGTGCAAGAATATAAGACTTTGACATAGACTGTGTCTTGGATGAAGAAACACAAGTGAATATTATAACATAAGAAACTTGGGAAATTTTGGGAAAGCCTAATGTGGTACCTTTTTTGGGAAGGATAGGCTTGTTTAAGGGTAAAATGATAAATTTATGTGGAAGAGTAACTAATGTACCTATTATTGTTCATGGAACATCGATTGAAGAAGAATTTGAAATCATTCGATTTGTTGGGGACAATGCCCCTTTCCCACTATTGTTAGGTAAGACTTGGAATTAGAAGGATCATATCAGAAGCAAAGAAGAGGAAGAAGCTACAGAAAAGAAAAAACAAGAATTAAGGGATTTCATAGCTAAGAAAATAGATCGACTAATAGAAGAACGGGAGGATAAGTCGAAGCAACAGAGCAAAGTAACAACGCAGGAGGGACAAAAAGAAAAAGAATTAGCTATTAAGGTTGAAAGAATGAAATAAGGCTTGAAGAACATGTCTATGCAAGAAATGAGTATGTCCAATCAGGAAGTTTTAAGAAAAGAGATATTAACTTCAGACCCTTTGAGGGCACCTCAATAGTGCGAAGCCACTGCGCTAAGGGAAGATAAGAATAAAAATAGAAATACAATTCTAGAAATAACTAGAGAGACTCATATCATAGGGAAGAAGGAAAGGAAGCTCAATAAAAAGAAGGCTAAGTTGGAAAAGCTATAAGAAGTTACAAAAATCAAATGGAAGTCTTCGTAGACTGGAACCTCACAGGAGGCAGGTTCGTAGGATTTGAACCTCACTAGAATAACAGGTCCACGCAGAATAGGACTTAGCCTTGGCAAAGTTAGATGATTGTTGGAGGCATCCCGACCATTAGAATGACGCTCCAGAATGGTTAGAAAATGCATTTATGGGATGATGGACACATTTTATCTACATCACCATGCATAGAGATGAGAACCAGGAAGAATTACAGTCGTACGACAAACTGACAAGGAGGAGGTGAAGCTACACTGCTTGAATATCCCCTTGTTGGGAAAATGACACCACAAAAGAGGAAGGTTTCTTCGAAGAAACCCTCAGCAAGGAAGAAGACACGCGCTAATAAGCCCCAGTTGGAAGCCACCCTCATAGATGATGACATCAGTCTGGTCTGTAGAGCAATGGAGGATGCATTCGAAGACATACTGTAGAGATATGGAGAGAAGAAAGAGGAACTATATGGAAGGATCGATATGGAATTGAAGGAATTACAAAAAGATGTTCATTTGGTTTGCACAGTTCCTACTGCGTCGTCTGCACTTTCCTCGTCGCAGACTACAAAATTTGGGGATGAAATAGCCCAATTGAGAAAGATTTTGGATGCAACAGAAGCTCAATTTCAAAGAGCTCAAGAAGAAAAGGATAAGGCTACATAAGCCTTGAAAAAGGAGAAGGATGAAGTCTTGGTGCAGTTACGAGCAACGCAGGACAATGTAGCTACTCATGAAAATGACAAAGCAAAGCTTCAGGTGAAACATCAGGAGGAAAAAGCCCAGCTATAGAGGGAAAAGGTCCAGCTTCTCGCAGAGTGGGCCATGGTCAAAGAAGCGGTAAGTAAAGCATGTCGCTCTATGCCAGGCTTGGCATAAGAGGAGCAAGAGTCAGTCGAAGCTCAAATAGTGAAGCTCGTTGAGACCCTCCAACAAATTCAGACTAGGATAATAGAATTGGAGGCCCAAATAGTACCGAGAACCCTGCAGGAGGTGCATGACTAGAGGGAGGAGACTGCTAAGAACACAATAGTAAGAATCAGAGCCCTCGCCTCACAATGTAAACAACTAAGTGATAGGAGAACCCAGACATATGAATGCCTTGCCAAGGATCTAGAGCTAAGGAAGATGGAAGCGCAATTACAAGAGGCACAACAACAAGCATTTCCAGTGTAGGTGCAAATGAAGTTGCTCACCGTAGTAGAAAGAATGAAGATATCCCAGGAGCAGTGCGCAGTGCAAAAACAGATCACTGCCCTCCATGGTAGGGTAATGGAAGTCGCGCAGAAGCTACAACCTGTGGAGGAGGAAGCCTGCAAGATGTTTGAAGAGATTGATGGATAGGGCTTGCAATTGGATCAAGTGGTTGCAACAGTCAAACAACGCCTGGAAAGGCCTATTACAAAGTAGACGATCCAGGAGCTCAATGAGTAGGAGGCTCAGGCGAAGCAGCAAGTTGAGGCAGCTCGAGTTAATCTCGAGGATTTTGAAGCAGCGTTGTCCAGACCTGAGTGACTCGGGACAAGTCACAGGTGAGTTTTGGGGGCATGTTGGCCCTCGAACAAGTTTTGAGGAAACCTTGGTCATATTTGGCCCACATTTGGACTTCGACACACTAGTTAAAGAATAAGCACCCATGCAGAGCTGAGATCATAGATCTCACTTATTTTGCAGGCCATGTGGACCCAGTAAGGGGTCCTCTAGGGTTTTTGTAATGGGTTTATGGGATGTCGGCCCATAGGATTTTCCCATGTTTAGGCCTTATTGTAAGGGTTTGTAAAACTATAAATAAAGAAGAATATATTGTAGAAGTAGTATTTTTTTAAGCTAAGTGCAAATCATTAGAGTTGCTTCATGCAAAGGAATGTATGTTTGTTAAGGATTTGTGCTCGATAGAGAGTGGATATGTGCCTTGACCTAGTTTTGGAAGGAGGATCCGGTGCTCAATGCACAGATCTCCTGTCTGGTGCAAAGCTCGACTCTGTGGCTTAGTTCATAGGAGTGAATGAATGTAAGATCTGGACGAATAATAAAGAGGCGAAGCGGTTGGTGGACGTAGCCCCACACTGGGGTGAACCACGCATATCTGGTGTCTTATGGTTTACTATGTGCTATGTTATTTATGAATCCGCTCAATGATTTGATTAGTATGTATGATAGATATATCTTGTGGTTTCTTAAGTGCTTTACTTGTGTTGATGAATGCTAGATTTAATCTATAATTCTAAGTGCTAAATACTTAGGGTGTATTGTCACTTGTTGTTGCACCAATCTATCTCTATGTTTTGAGGAGTTAATAGGGTTAGTAAACTAATGCATGTCACTTCTTAAGAGTTAATTGAATATCCTACAAAGTGTTTTTATCACAGATCTGTGTCCCAGCCTGGTTACAGACACCTGCATCCTATAACCCCCCCTGCTTCTACGTTGGGTGAGACTTCGCTTACTTCACAGGTGTTTCCGAAAGGGTAGGTAGTCAGGGTTTTGTTGGTGTGCTGTTAAGAGTTCAACCCTGGGTATTCCCCTATGCCAACAAATGGTTCCATTTCCAGGACCTGAAACTGTGATTGGTGGGAATTGAAGTAAATAAAAAGAGAAGCTCTGTGCGTAGATCTGCTGCTGAAGTGCACAGTAATCTACTTGAATTGCGAAGTTTTGTGCCAAGAAGGTAAGATGATCTAAAGAAAAGAGGTAAGATCCTAAAATAAGTAAGCTTTATGCTTTGGTAAGAGAAGGAAAAGTGAAAACTTTTGTTTTGAAAGTATGAATTTAAGCATGTTTAATAGATTCTGTCCTAAACTGAAAGCTAGGGCGCAGTTGAAAGAAAGAGTTTATTTGAGTAAATTTAATGGAAATAAAGAAAGATATGTTATTCCTATGCATAGAAATAGATTTTGGACTAATAAGTGGATGCAGGAACCTAGAATATTTTTTTTTCAGATTGCAGGTCCAACACTATGATCCTAGAGGAAATGCATAGTACAGAAAAGGTTGGGGAACATATAAGATAAAAAGAGGATTGACTTTGTGTTATAACTGTAGAAGACCGAGACATTTTGCTAAGGAATGTCCTGAGGTAGGCCCTTCTTGTCTTTGTTGTAAGATTGTTGGTCATGAGGTTGAGGATTGTGCAAGGATTATTGCTAAAGCTAAAGGGATGAACATAAGACAAGAAAACTAGGGAAAAAATCAAGAGACTAAGGGCATGTTAGAAATTCATAAAGAGAAAGGATCAGAGGAAGTTCACACTACATTATTACAGTTGAAAGAAATGATGGATGTTCATAAATATGTCAGTTTACCAGAAATCCTGAAAGAAAAAAAATTGCATAAGTGAAATAATATAAGACTTTGACATAGGCTATGTCTTGGATGAAGAAACACAAGTGAATATTATGACATAAGAAACCTGGTAAATTTTGGGAAAGCCTACTGTGGTACCTTTGTTGGGAATGATAGGATTATGGGTGAGGTGAAGATGTGTCTATATTCCTCTACCATATTGTCCACATGCTTCTAATATCTAGAGAGACCCTATGTTGAAGTTTTGGTCATTGCATTGATATTTTTCTAACCTTTTGATCGAACCAAGAAGAGGAAAAGCTTTGTAGTCAGAGAGATTACGTTTAGGCACTATTTTTGTGAGATCAATAAATTTCCAATGGTCTAAACTACCTCTAGTACCCTATAATATTGACCCGCCAAGGTAACAATGATGCTATAGGGCCCAAATTTGTGAACAACATGACATTTCCACATATAAGGTTGTCTTAAAAGTACATCACAAACTTCAAGTTGGGAAAGATCACAAAATACCACATCTTTGAAGGGCTTGATGTTGTAGGATAGGAGACATTGTTGGTTGAAAAGAAGGTCTTGTCCCTGGTTCATCCAACCGATAGTGTATGGCTAGGGGTGTGGCATTGTCAATAACTTCAATATTTTGATAACCTCAACTGAGATCGGGTTCTTATGTATTTTTTTGTCCATAATGAAATGTAATGAGGTCCCTTTCACCAACATCTGAGAATGTAAGAGGTGCTCCCCCTCCTCAATCTCCTTTGACTCATCTAGTTGGATCTTTGTAGTTGCAATGGTAGCACTCAGTTCTACATCAATAATGTGATTTTCTTTATCTTGTTTTGAATAAAAGTATGAGTCAGGTTCTGACTCTTTTTCTTTAAGCTTGGATAAAAATGATTGTTTCAAGCAACATTCAATAGTGTTGTGCCAGGGGATCTTGTGGAAGTCACACCATTTTCCAGTGTCCTTCTTCGACTTATCATTACCCTTCATTACATGCGGCTTGGACTAGTTGTATTGTGGTTGGATATCCCTAATATGTCCCTTGTTTCATGAGTTAGGTATACCTCTACCATACTTCTATTGCGATATATTTGTAGACCCAAACTTCTGCTTATTCCACTTCTTAAATTTTTGCTTGATTTTGACAACAAATTGATAAGCAACTCCTAGTGAAGAGATGTCCAATAAATCCATTTCTGCTTGTTTTGTACCTGTATAGGCCACTATGATATCTCAAAACTAGGCACCGCTCAAAGTATTTAATACCCAACTTTGAGCACAAGGTATGAAAAATGTTGGTGTACTCTGGCACCCTCTGGTTTGTCTCCTAACGTAGAATCGTCCATGTCATGTATTGATCATCATAATTTCCAACATGGTAGAATTCCTCCTTTAGGGCATCAATAAAGGTCACCCAAGTGGGTCATGTTCTGAATTTTATAGATGTGTCTTCATTATGTATCTCCCAATAACCTTCCCACCAATCTTTGACATGGGGAAGGTCTTTAAGGAGTGCAAAAGGTGATCTTTTCAATGTCAGAATTTTTTTGAATAGAGTAATAACCCTATAAAATATTCAACCATTTATCCAAATAATATGCATCTATTTGGCCTTCAAATAAAGGGATATAAAAGTTAACTTGTACCTTGAAAGGTGTCACACCTTTGAATTGTTTGCTTTTTGAAGGTTCCTAACTTGTTATTGGAAGTTGTTGAAGGATCTGAGCGAAATTGTCCATCGTCTCATTCATATATTGTGCAAGGGATTCCTTGAGAAACATCTTGATAGCATATTTTTCTCCCTCATCTCTCATTTCCCCCATCATAGGAGGTTTCTTTGGTTGGCAGGAGTGGTCATATTCTAGTTAAACTAGCTCGATACCCAACTCTCAATACCATGACCTTGTTGGGGACATGCACAAAGAAAAACAATGAGTAGATTTCTTTGATACCACTAATATGGATTGTATAG
>SNQJ01S0002220.1:80235-132402 GCA_010110895.2 Picea sitchensis
TTGTTTAACTTGTTCTTATACATTAGGTATCTAGTCATAGCCATGCTCTCAATGGGGGAGAGGCTTGTTTCTAAGAGGAGGATGTGATAGGGCGTATTTCCTTTAATTTTGAGATTATAGGTTATAAAATTATTTTGTATTTGATCTATCTTTCTCCAGGATTTATGAGAGATACTATAGCTCCAGACTTCACATCCATAAAGAATAACAAGTGTAATGAGAGTCTCAAAGAGGAGTTTCTTCTTATCCCAAATCCAAATATCGGTTGATTTACAATTCTTTTCAATCCCATAATAATCTTTACATCCCCCAATAATCCTTTTCTCAATGCTATAATTCCAGTTGAGCTTGTGGTGGATATCAATTCCAAGATCTTTGTATGAGGTCACTTCCTCCAAGTTGTTTTTATCATATACAAATGTATCATAAGTGATCTTATTGGATTTAATAATCATGACCTTATTCTTATCATTATTAACAAGCATACCCATATTGGAGCAAAAATCCTTGAGCATTCTTAGTTGGTTTTCAAGATCATGGAGACTCCTTGCCATAAGAATGATATCATCGGCATAAAGAAGAATATTGATGACTATACTAGTGAGAGTAGGGCCGACACAACCTTCTTTTTCCAAGAAATATTCTAACTTGTCAATGTATATGCCAAAAAGGGTAGGAGACAAGGGACAACCTTGTTTGACTCCAATATTGCATTTAATATCTTTCGACCAACCCTCAATGTTTTTAAACTTATAAATAACATTTTCATACATCCTTATTGCAACAACCCTCAACTAGAGAGGAACTTTTATCTCTTCCAGCCTATTCCAAAGGTTTTTCCTAGGAACCATGTCAAAATCTTTTCTAAAGTCAACAAAACAATAAAAAATATTGGTTTTAGTATTGCAGAACTCCTTTGCAATGATCCTAAAGGTAACAAGGTGGTCCACAGTTGAATGATATCTCCTAAACTCAACCTTGCCTTTATCTCTTTTACCATGGCTTTCTATCCAAAGGAAAATCTTCTTTTCCAAAATAATTCCATAAAGATTGGCTAAAATCAAGCTAATCATAATGGTCCTATACTTAGAGGGAATGTTTATATCTCCATTATTAAAAATAGGAACAATGAGGCTTTGTGTCCAAGGTTTAGGGAAGCCTTGCCTGACTACTAAATTGAAGAGCTTGTGTATGTGATGGATAAGGATAGGCCCTCCAATTTTAAAATTTTCAACTTGGTAGCCTTCAATGTCTTTATCTTTCCCATTTGCAAGCCTCTTAACCTCGAACAATATGTCATCTAAGGAAAAAAATTCATCCTCTCTAGGGACAATAGGAATGGTGTCCATGGCATTATGGAACTCGTGAAAAATTTTAAGGTAGGAATTTTAGTACCTTAAGGGAATCATATTATTTTCTTTAGTATTGCAGTTGAGAATTTGGCTCCAGAACTTCTTAGGATCTAGCTTAGATAGTTGTGAAAGATGATCTTTCCTTTTATTGATATAGTACCATTTTTTTCCTTTTAATTAGGGATTTGTACGTATTGATCTATCTAGTTTTAAGGACTCATTAGAAGATCCCTAATGGATTTCCTAGCAATTTTACATTCTTTTTCATACCAAGGGTTGGTCGTTCTATTATTCATTTTGCATGACACCTCGAAAGAGAAATTGTTAATAGAAGTGGAAAGGGTAGTTGTAAAATTATGATAGGTTTATTCAATGTTGTCCTTATAAGTTAGGAGATGTAATTTATTATTTAAATCCTTTAAGAAAAGTTCAACTTTACTTTTGTCAAAACGCAATTTCCTTTGATTATCAAAATTCTCTTCAATGACGCTCTTGTGCATGGAAAAGTTTAGAGTTAGGGTTAAAGGTTTATGATCAAAGTCGGGTTCATGGTCATTTAAAAGGTGAAAAGTTGTTATTTGGTTGGAAACGAGAATATTAGATATCACATAATCTATGACACTACTACCTAGCCCAAGAATACAAGTCATCTGGTTGGAGTTTGGCCATTTCATTACTCCATTGCAAATTATTAGGTCTTGAGAGTTGCAGAGCTTGACCAACTCAATACCAAACAAATTCTCAATTAGGTATTCAAAGCTTCATTTGTAGCTATTAGATAAAACAAGGTCCTCATCTTGCCATAAAGGATTATGGTTAGAATCAATGCTTAAAATAGTAGCTTGTTTTGTTGCAGTCCTAGCATTAAAGTCTCCTAGAAGGAGGATATTACCTTCATTTTTCAAACTATAAATATCGTGTTCTAAATTATTATAGGGACAATTGCTATCTAGATTGTTTTTCTTATAAAAATTAGAATTAATAGGTGTAAAATAACAAATTTCTATATACATCTTCTTAGCATTGGTGTTTGAAATTTCTATCCAAATGTACTGATTGAGAGGGTCGATCTTATGAAGTTGAATGTGAGGATAAATGTTGTTTCTAATATAACAAGCTATGCCTCCTATCCCTTTACGATGGGACTTTTGTTCCATGCCGACCACAAGACAAATCCTTCTATGTTAGGGACCTTAGACTCTTCATGCTCCCAAGTTTCAACTAGACAAATAATATCAATATCACTCGGGATCCAACTTATCATAGGACCTTTGCATCATGGAAAGCCACGGAAATTCCAAAAAGGATCCCGAGTGTCCTAAATTCCTATTTATTATTATCCTTTTGGTCTCTATCCCTAAAAATAGCTTTTCGATTTCTAATTATTGCCCATTTTCTTGACTTATTTTACCTTTTGAACTTCCTTCCTTAATTTAGCTTGGTCTTTGGGAATGAGGTCTTCATTTATAAATATTCCTGACCCTTTTAAGCTCAGATATTTATTGAGTATGTTATATTTATGGTCATTAAAACTTACTTTGACATGGGTCAACCTATCTCTATGATCAATTATATTTTTCCTAGCCTCTTTGCTTCTATGAGGTAAGTTGTATCAGTTTGTGATTTATTATTTAATTCTTCTTTTACTATTGCTAGCGTATTCTCCTCTTGTTGTTCTTTTATACCAAAAATTATGAGGTTCAAGGCTCTTTTATTACACTCATGGTCCAGTTCAATTAGAGTATTCATTACCCCTTTGATAAGTTTGATATCCAATTTGTTTTCTAGATTACTGAGGGTCAAATTGTTGGTTAGTTTTTCTTCTATCTCTTTAATCATATCTCTCAAGTTGCGATTTTCTTCAACCTCTCCTTGTTGGGTTGATTGTTTATGTTTTTACATTTCTTTAATAATATCCTTCATTATCTGCAATTCACTCTTGAACCCTAATAATCTATCCTCTATTTGAGTTTGAATGGTATCTTTGAAGAGTCTATTTTTTTTTTATCAAGCATTGCCTCTAGCTCTATTTGGAGTTTTACATCTCTTTCTTCACTCCTTTTTTCTAATGATTCTAACTCTATTTGGATTTTGGAATCTCTCTCATCTCTATTTTATTCTAATGGTTCCATATAATCGTAAAGGATATCTAGGGTGATTTTGGGGGTCCTGCCCCTAATGAATTTTCATAATAGGTGGCAGAGTGCTCATATTGTAAAGAAGAGAAAAAAATTAATAATAATTATTTTGGATTGACTTTAAAAATGAAAAATAATTTTTTTAATTGATAATAATGATATTAATTATTATCTCTCAAATCAACTTTAACGTGTTAAAATTAAAAAAATAAATATATTTAAATCTCTTTAATTTTCACAAGTTTCTAGATTATAAATATATTTTAAATTAAAATTGAATCAAAGTAAAAAGTGACTCACCTAATTTCAAGTGTCCAAGTTTTTAGTCGATTGAAGAAACCAGAACACGTGCCCAAGTGCTCAATGAGTTGAGCAAGCTAGAACTAAAAATTATTCAAAATTGCAGAGAGCATTATGAAAAGGGTTTGAGAAGTTCCCTTACTTAGAGATTGAGAGCTCAAAACCATAGAGAAGTATTATGCTTCATATCACGAGAGTAACTGTAGAGATTATTCTCGTACAAAAAGGTAAAAACGACAGAGAAGTATTATTCTGGTTCAAAATCCCAAAGATATAATGTTAGAAATAAAATATCTCCTTCAAAATCACAGAGAAGTATTAATCCCATTCAAACCAGCAGAGAAATGCTCTTTATAATATATACATATAATTTATATATATTTCTTTATATATAGATATTAATATTCATATTAAGTTATACAAATTTTAAATTAACTATACATATTACTAATCATTAATTATGTATATATGTGTGGAGTCCACATAAAATTGTATTTTTTAAATTTATTATTTATTATTAATATTTTAATGTTTTATTATTATTTTAATGTGTTATGTTATATGAACATTTCTTCGATAATGGCTTGTAGAGAACCTCTCTATGCAATTAAAAAAATAAAAACAATTTAATAACAAAACTACCATAGAAAACTTTAAATGAACCAACACCAAGATACAATTTCAGAGCTATTTCTTTAGATGGTGGCTCTGGTATTTTATTTATAATTGTTTTTATTATTTTATTTGTAACGTGTTTTAAATAAACTTTCAACTTTTATTCTATTCTTCAAAACCTTAGCTACACTAAAGACGTTAAGGCAGTGTCGTGCATAAAAACGCCATTTTCTGAAAGGTGTGGCGAAGGCCATTGGTCCGAGCATGAGCGTTTCAAATATCGCTGAGAGTTTTACGAAGAAATTGAGATTTATTCAAAATACATTTTCGGAAAAGTGGCATTCAAGTAGAAGAATTTTCACCTCTAATGAATCACAAGGACGGCCTTGCAAAATGCCACATAAGACGATTATCAAGTAAATACACTCTAATCACATATACATTAACCCATGGAAATAAAAGATGATGAGTATCTGAATTACCTTTGAAGTTCTTACGAGTATCTAAATTACCTTTGAAGTTCCAAGGGGTTAATATGTTCAGCAAGTTCCTGGGGTTAATATGTTCAGCAAGTTCCTTAAAAGTGAATCTGAATAAAACATGCAAACGATGAAAACATAACCAAAATGGAATGCATAGATTGAATGAATGATCTCAAAGGAATACTTGGTTCTCTGAGATTGACGTGGTTGTCCCACACATTTAAGAAAAACTCTTTTTTTATAGACGGCATTTCCCAAACATATTTAATGTAACTAAGGTATTCTTTGGTGTAACTAAAATATTGGAGAATAAAAAATGAAAGTTTATTCATAACAAGTCATAAATAAAAAACAATTTTAAACAAGTAACACTAGGGTGGTGAAGTCCTTGTGGATATTCCTTTTTATGGTGTTGCATGAGCGATGATTTATTGATTTAGTATTGTCTTTATAGGTATTTGCTTAAAACTGGACATGAGCTAAGGCTGCTAAAAAAAACCCAGTAAACATAAGATCCATTCTATGAACACATTGTTTCTCATTACATATGTTATAACATTGTCTAAATTTTTCATATAATTCAAAATCCTATGATGCANTTAATAAAGTATCGTTATGAAAGGTTTATTAGAAACATTAATAATAATTTTATAGTATATATAGTTTTTATTTTAGTGCACACCCAAATTTAAGATCGACGAGCTACAATCTATCGTGGCCAACCTGCATGTCTGACAGTTAACACAAGGGAGAGGGGACGCAAAACTNCAATCGGCATGGGATTAACACATGTCCCATATGACTATAGCTGGCGGAAATCTTGAACTGTAACATATTCAGAGTTCATTTGAAAAGAGGGTAAAGATGAAAAATGTTGGTTTATCTAGGGTTTACAAAGAATTCAAGCACACGGTAAGATATGACGTCATCATTCTAGCACGAGTCCTTTCCCAACCAAGTTACTCTATGGGTAACTCGAACTACATTAACTGTTTCAGTTTTTGTTATTAAAATGGAATTTTGTTAAGCCACTAAAAATAATAAAAATTTAAATGTCGAGGATGAGGATTTAGTGGAAAAAGACAAGGATATCTTCGATCTTGTCATGTATTTTGATCCTTTTGAATTATACCAGGAGGCTATGCAGAATTCTAAAGATCTGGTCGATCATTATCATGCTTGAGAATCCAATTTAGAAAAAATTTTGGTTCCCCAAGTTTATGACTTTCCCGAGTTTGTGGTGTGGTGTGTCTCAAAGTATATTCCCTCTAAAAGAGTTATAATTTCCACATATGGGTCTGTACTGATTGAACTGACTCCCAAATCCATCGTTGAAATGTTAAGGTGGCCATTAGACCCTGAGAATGAAGTGTTAAATGAGATTATATTAGCCAAATGTTTCAAAGAATTGAAACACGATGACAGAGTGGTTCTATTACAATGTTATCTATGCAAGAATCTTGATGTTCCTGCAGATAATGTTAGTATCGAATCTAGCATGTTTCCTAAAACTTCAAGAAAAATTATATCCATGATTTGTGCAATTTTTGGAAAAGATAAGAACTTGTGGTTGATGAGTTTGTGTTAGTGATTATGGCCTCAATTTGTGTATTTGCGATTGAACCCTTGACCAAATTCAATTATACCCAATTTCTAGCTGATCAAATCCATTATCAACTGTCATAATTTGAGTCTCTTAGACATTTCAGATACCATTCTTACCTTGTTCATCTATTCTTGTTTTCACAAGCCACCCATTTTGCATGCCTTGGATCAAAAGTTGAAGATGAGATTGGTAACCCAGTTTTAGTCATTCATTGGACTCCTATGATTAAGAAGAAGCGTATAAAAGTTGGATTCTCAGAGTATATTGACTTATTTATGTCCAAAGCTTACAAGATCATATATAGTGAATTTTCCCCCAGAATTTTCCCTGAATGCAAAAAATTATTACAACTGAGTCCATATAAGAGAGTAGGAGACTCGTATATATTTGAGAATTACACTGAAAAATTAGAGTATATGGTCATGAACTTCGACCTTTTCTTTTACCTATTTTCTTGACTGCCAAAATATTTGCACTTGAATACATTAGACAAAGATTGAATTCAGATGATGTTCATTTTGTATCAAGAAAATATAGGGCTAGTTTCAAATTGAAAAAAGAGGTAGGACCTTTTATTGTTAATTCTGGATCAACATTGCAGGTTGCAAGAAAGGTTATCTTATATATTGGGTTCCAACAAGGAGAAACATGGATATATGACACTCATGCTTTTATTTCATCAAATAGGATTTCACATGGTCAGAATCCTTATCATCATGAGAAAAACGCCGAGCTAGAGCTGTTGGAAAACTAGAATATATGAAAAGATGTGAAAAATATCTTGCAAGTTCATGGTAAAATACCAGTTACTCCAATCATAGAGAATCCTAAGAAGTTTGATAGGACATACAAGAGAAATAATGAATAATCAACTTTAAAGGATTCAGAAATAGAGGAAGATAATTTAGCAAAAGGAAGAAGACAAAGGTACTTGATGAACAAGAAGAGAAAGAATTATAGGAAGTAGTACCATTGGACAAAGGACCTATTGTTGTTGTGGAAGTGTCATCATCAGAGAATCCCAAGAGTATAGAGGGTCGGAATGAAATAGAACATTTTACTACAAATCAATTAAAGCATATTGATCATGTTAATCAATTCAAGGATATTAGAAAAATGAGTTCAAAGATCAAGAATTTTCACCTCTAATGAATCATAAGGATTCCCTTGCAAAAGGCCACATAAGATGATTATGAATCAAATACATTCCAATCACATATACATCAACGAAGAGAAAGAAAATATGATTTGTATCTAAATCACCTTTGAAGGTATAATCCCTTAATATGTTCATTAAGGGCTGGTGGCATTATTGCTCAATATATTCTAAAAACACATGTATATTCATTTACACGAGAGCATGGATTGTGTATTGGTTTGAAGAGTGGTATAAACTCTTTGTGTTATGAGGAAAATCTCTCTATGGCAAGGGGTAAACCGCAAAAGACAGAATGACACGTAGAAATCAAATCTAATCCCAAGTATGCTATATAAATTAAATGCTAACAATATAAGGCTAAGAGACTACCTCGTCCGGACATTCAATGAAGACCACCATTGAGCATGCAACCCAAATCTTTATACCTACAACTAGTCCTCAAAAACCAAGATATGGAAGCATATGGTGATAATATATAGTGTTATCATATATATTAGCATAATCCATTAACATACATGAAAAATAAACCCATGGAATAATAATTCAAATATTTGCAAGATGTCAATTGGATGAGAAAAGAGTATTTCTATTAAAATAATCAACAAAAGTACATAGGTAAAAAACTTCTGTAATGACACATATAGAAACCGAGAAACTAAGTCCCTCTAGTTGGGTCTCCACCACTTCAATACTCCACCAAAGGCAAGCTCATATAAAGGAGTCAATGAGGTTCTCGATCACAAAGAAGGAAGAGCTTGGGGGATGAACAAGGAGTTCAAACTTTCAAGGACAAAGGGATGCAGACTCAATATGAAGTGAAATTTCTCCAGAGTGTCTTTTCTCTCAAAGTTGAATTGTTCAATCCCCTCAAGGCTTGAATATGGCTCAATTTATATCCTTCAAATGGAACTGAAGGGCCAAGTCAGAGCGTTTCCTATATATGAAAGGTCAAGGATCATGGATTTTGTGACATGGCATGGAAACCTGACAAAATTTTTAATTTTGAGCACCAAACCCGATGTATGCGAGTTTTAGTGGAGAAACCTACATATACGCTTGTTGTATAACTGATAGGGCGTGTATATGTGGAAAAACATGTTTTTTTGGCTCTGGAAGGCACAAAAAGGGAACTTCAAGTCTGCATAGGGAAATGGAAAGGCCATCCAAGAAAGTTGCATGGAGTGAGGCAAAATTTGTTGTAACAGATGCCCCCTAATGTGTGAGGTGAGAGGAGTATCTGTGATGGAAGAAATGCATTAGAATATCCAGAAGTGGAGTAATGGAGACTTAGCTGGAAGTACTAGTTTCTCATGAGAATATTACAATCCATAATGACTTTGTACACATGGTTGCCAATCTGAATTACATTGCATATCCATGTGGAAATATATCAAATAGTTGTTCATAGCCATGAATAGGCAATACAAAGCAGAGATATGCCATAGGATGTCATAGTCACGAACAAGGCATAGTGGAATCTAGTCTCAAAATAAATCTAAAGATATTTGTATACCATGGAGTACAATCTAATCTCCCATGATCACTGAAGTCATATAGGTATTGGTCCAATGAATGACAACAACAGATGAAGAATTTTTCTACTATAAGCTGGAGGTCTTCTACACTATCCGCCGAAGGTGCAAGTCTACATCAGGTGAATAGATTAGTTGAGGTCGAACAAAATGAGACTTCATTTGATTACCGATCATTAAGGTATACCGTTAAAAATGCGAGACAACCCACTGATAATAAAAGTAGGTATCAAGGCACTGAGTACATTCTACAAGTGTGAATAAGGGTGTTGAGGTAGAACACTTGAAGAATCCATCGATCAGGACACATTGATGTATTACCAACTATCGATGGCGGGAGAACCTGCCACTTATGACTATAAGCCTCTAGGTACTCATAGGACTCTAGGTCTCATTTTCAGAATAGATGAGTTGAAGTTGATGGACGGAGACCATGTTGAAAGGAGATAATTAGGGCATCTCTTATCATTTAGAACGAGGTACAAAGAAATAGCTTAATGATTAGGAGGAGCTCAGATGAATAGGATGTTCATAAACCAACGACCTTGTGTATCCCTAGCATGCACTAGATGCAAGTAGTGCATGAAAGAGACCCTCTGAATAGAAACAAATAAGGAAAACTGTCGAAAAAGGAGAGGAAACCACCAATAAGGATAATGGAATCCGAGACACTGCACAAATCCCAATGTGTGAATAGATTTATTTCCATCGAACACAAATGAAACCCCCCAGTCAACAACTAATGAGGAAATTCCAATTGTTGGGTTCAAGGTTACCTACCCATAATGAAAGTAGGACCAGGGTGCATGGTAGGACTACAGCTTCATGTGACTTTGAGATACACTGAGGGTATGGCCGACATGAAAAGTCAATATTTCTGAGAAATGGATGACACAGGCTTATAGACTTCCTTTTATCAAGAGCATGAGATGTATAGATAACTTAGGCAACATCAACTTGATGATAAAACTTTTTGATGTAGGAGGCATCAACAAACTCTCCATAGGGAATGGAAGAATAACCAGTCAGAGGAGTAAACTCTAAGTAACGAGATAAGCTTCCTAAGGTCATGATAAACCCAAAATTTGAATGAAAGTGGACTCAAAAGTTTGTTCTATGTTCAGAGGTGACACAACTACTGTCGATAAGAGATAATATTCTTTTCCCGCCCGTTTTTTTTTTTTTTTCATAGGAAAATAAATGTTATGATATAGGAGAGGAAACGAGTGTCACGAGTAAGAAACTAGCTCCAAGAAAAGGAACACAGCTATGCTCAATGCAAGGAAGTGCATGCGGGGCATGGACACTCAAGGGAATGTTTCCTCTTAGGTTACAAGGTGTCAATCTACAAAGAATATATAGAAGGCTCTGCTTGGCTAGTGATGCAAATTACTAAGGTAAGAGGCTTATAATGAGAAAGAGGGAACTGACAATAGGCTCAATACTACAAGAAAGATGATGGAATGTGATTAAAACTTAAATCCAAATAATGTCCTTTTTTGTAGATTTAGTCCCGTAGGCCTGAAAAAGTATAAAATAATACCCAGTAGAACTATTCTAGTCAATGGTGACTAGAGTATTCCTTTTTCATAAGTAGTCTACTTGGTCCAAAAAAGGGTTAAACTTATACCAAATAGACGTCCTTTCAAATCCATTTAAAAAGTGTGAAAGTGACAAGTTCACTTAGCAATATTTTCATTTTTTCGAGTCGGAAAAGAGATTAACCAAGACTCGGGGGGGATTCCCATAGGTAACAGTCATAATGCTTGTGAGTAAGAATATTGGGTTAAAACACAAAGTCATATCGGGACTATAAGGAATTCCCGGTCCTATGGAATAACTTTTGCATGGGCACCAAATGGCACAAAGGTTCTAAATAGGGCACCCATGTTTGGTAATCTTCTACCACTTAATAATGACACTTCTAGTAGCAGTATGAAGGTTTTGTGTCTCTAATAAATGGGTTTGTACCTAGGGTGTATGGATCACATTCATAGGATGATGCAAGAATGAAAAACAGAGTGAAAACCTATCCTAATTGTTGGTGAAAGAATATACCTATCGAAGGCATGAATGGGTGGTATGATGCTGGAAACAACAAAAAATCCTAGACAAAACCACAAAAAACCAAGCCTTTCCACTGCAATATTAGCCCATAAGGTAAAAAGATTAGCACACACTTTAGGAAGTGGGTAAACAATTTCTACTAATAGTAAAAATAGATCATTTTAACATACCATTTGAGTTTTTTCACCCACATAGTGCATTTTAGGCCATTTTCCCCACGATATTCAAGTGTCAATTGTGGGAGCTATGATCAATGGAATCAACAATCTTCTGGACCAAGTAAGTGCCCATCCCCTCTTATTCAATTTCAATGGTTTAAATTTCACTTTTAGGCCCCAATGTTTTAGCATTAGAGGGCATAACATGGAAACTAGGGTATACGTGGGTGACAGTTCATCGAGTCACGTATAAGACCCCATATACATGGGAAAAATGAATCCTGCATGTGTATATGCAGCCCTATATACGAATGTTACAAATTTAGCTTGCGTACAAGTCCATGAACAACATTTTTGAAAGTTTTTAACTAAAAAAATGGTTTCTCCTTTGCAGGATGGTGATTGAATGGAGGGAGAGGGAGAATTAAGAGATAAATGCAGCCATGGGAAGAGATGAAAGGGACCAACAAGATTTAAAAAGATGTGGCATGTATAAATTTTGGACTCTCAAGGGAATGAGGGCTCAGGTGAGGTTACTCGAGTTGGTAGTAAACTACTGGGATCCAGAGATAGAGTCCTTCAACCTCGATGGGAAACCATTAAGGATTGAAGTGGACGATATATACTTCATCACAGGATTGTCTTGTTGAGGTGAGGTAGTGAATTTCATGGCCCGAGGGCTGGGGGTGGTATGACTATGGAGGAGTACATTTCCACCCACTGTGTTGCTGGCACAGATAAAGTAGGGATCCAACTCCTTATCAGGGCAATAGAGAACTTGAGCTTAAATATTGTTGTGCTTGTACTTACATAGATTTTGGGGTCGGCCTCGTTACACTAGGCATCAAGGTCACTCATGTTCTATGAAGTGGAGTGTTTAAGACCCATTGTTTATGACTGGTGTACCTCACTACTGACTAACATGAAGAGCCAGTTGATAGATTGCAAACAAGGGACAATGAGGAATTTTAGATTTGCATCCATTCTTTCTAATTTTTTCTTTGAGAGGGTTCCAGGATTGATCCCTAGAGTAGAGATTAGTCCACATGGATAGCACGACCGAGCCATGTCATAGTGGACCGATGTGATGAGGCGGCTAGGAGGTGGTTGGCACCCCCTACAATCATGATTTCTTTTTTCTGGTGGCGTCGACAAGTCATAGCCATTGACGACTACCCTTACAGTAGGATTGACTATAGAGGGGATCCGAACATGTCTTTTCCACCAGGTTCTGCCTACGATGATTTGGGTAAGAATTTTTTTTTTATATATTTCATTTTTTTGTGTTTTTCAATAAAAATAAAAAACGCAAATATTTTTGTATGGTATCAAGTATGAAAAATTTCCTTTTTACACATATGTAGATCCACGACGACCAAATGGATTCCCATGACATCGATGGAGGGGATGAGGAGATGAGAAAGTGGGTGGAGATGTAAACAGAGTGATACAGAATGTGCAGGGGAACCTGTCTCGATTGACGCACATGATTCCTATGGTTCAAGTGGAGGATCTACCAGAGGCGATGCAGTGACATGTGGTGGGTGTACCCTATGCGTGGGTGTGACTCTTCCAGCGTATCGCAAACGTCATAGTGTTCTATCATGATACGCATCCGACGCCACATGCGTAGATTCCATGGTCCTATTATGCACCAACCATATATGTATTTTGAGGGTGTGAGCCCCATTTTTTACTATGACACCATATTTGTTTTTGAACTCAAAAGGATGAAATATTAAAAAAAAATGGTCTTCAACTTTACCTATATATGTTACAATGTGTGAATGCGTTTTCTTTGCTTATTTATGTGACAAATGGAAATCTAAAATATAATTAGAATATGCATCATATACATGATTAGAACTTCTAGGTATGTGATTATAAGTAAGAAAATCAAATTATTGTTCCAAAAGTCGTACCCATAAGAATCATCAGAGTGGAGTAGGGTCTCGCACATAGTAACTTCCATTCAACTTTCATACGACTAACTGGGAGTCCAGACGAACCTCTAAAGATTGAATACCATGTGAAATGGTGTCACGTAATAGCTCTATAATGGTGCTATACTCAGCCACATTATTCGTTGATGGATCCAGACGAACGCCACCTGAAGACACCAGTTGGCCCTCGGGTGAGTAAATGACCCAAGCGACAAAAGCCATGTTTTGTGTATGATGAATAGAAATGTCCACGAATCCTAAGTAAACTAAAGACTCCATTAACATCTTCCAAACAAGGGAAAACTTGATAAGCAAGTCGATGACACAAAGGAAAAGATGTATATACACTAAAATACACTATTATACAAAAGGTCATACCCAATTTTGAGGGCTTCAAGCGTAATACTTTTTAAGGTAGAGTCCATTTCTAGGCTCATCCAGCATATTCCCTTCATAATCTTCTAATTCACAAGCTCCTTTCTCTAAGACACGTCACACGACATAAGGACCATGCCAAATGGGGTTGAACTTGCTTGACCTTAGTGGTTCATTGGCTTGGTCATAAAGGAGAACCAAGTCAGCCTCAACGTATTACTGAGGACAGATAGACTTATCATACTAAACCTTAACACGTCATTTATTCTCTTCGATAGCCATAGAAGCATCTCCATGCTGCTCATCAATATGCTTCAGGTGTACGAAGAATTCTGCAAGATTGGATGTGTCAGGTAGGAGCTCAATTTCTAGTTTGAGGGAAGGTATTTCACATTCAATCGAAAGAATCAACTTCATGCTATGTACTAACTAAACATGAGAGAAACCAGTGGAAGTATTTACCGAGGTTCGGTATGACTAAAGTGCAGGGTAAAGCATCAGATGCTAGTCATATTTACTATGGCTGACAGTTTTTTGCAAGTCCATGCTTAAACCCCAGTTTTGATGATAACTCTTTCATCATTTCATTCTGAAAGTGAATTCCATGTTCAGTGAAAATATCTATAGGAATTCTGAATTGGGCTATAATCTGGTTGAATACAAAGAATGTCATAGTCTTACCATCGGATTTAATGGTAGGCATGGCCTCTGCACATTTAGTAAAGTAATCCATGGCCACAATAATATGTTGGTTCCTCCCAGCCGAGGATGGGTTATAGTCCATAAAATATACCCCCCACTTGGTGAAGGGAACGACTGTGATGACAAGGTGAAGAGGGGCTAGGTGCAAGCGCATTTTCTGAGTGAACACTTGGAAAGGGTGACACTTCTTGAACGCTTCAACACAATATTTAAAAATTGACGGTAAAAAATAACTAGCTCGCAATATTTTTTGGGTTGTTGCAAGCCTAGATAAATGACCACCACACGCCCCACCATGAAAATCATTGAGAACAGACTCAACTTCCTTGTGAGTCAAGAAATGACGTAAAATAATATCTACCCCTCGACGATACAAAGTGTCACTGTAAGGTAGTTCTTAGCCTAATGACGTATACATCGTCGATTGTCTCTCGACAGATGCTCAGGTATCTTCAAGGTTTGAAGATAAATTAGAATGTCTCCATATCAAGGATTCAAAGATGAGATAAGGAAGATATGTTCATCCGCAAATGAATCGTCATGAAAAATTTCCTCATCTAGTCGAGGGAAGTCCAATATCAATTCGGAAAAAAGAGTGATTTCTTAGACTTCGCCGAAGCGAAATTGAGATCAAATTATTGCAAAATAACAATCCACTTATTTTATTTCCCCCCTATGATATGCCTGGTGAGGACATATTGAAATGGATTGATATCCACAACTACGATAGTTTTGCAAAGTTATATATAATTTCGTAATATTTGAACCGCATGTACGGTGGCCAAGGCCAGTTTCTCTATGTGAGAGTATTTAAGTTCAGGGCCGACTAGGTTTCGGCTGAGATAGTAGACAATGTGCTCATGGATCTCATCGTCCTCCTGAACTAGAACCATACTAACCATCCCTTCATACGTGGTGATATAAAGCAAATAGTCTCTACTGTAGTCTGGAGGCCTCAGCAGAGGTGTTGATACCAAAGCTTTCTTAAGAGCATCAAATGATTCCTTGGCTTTCTCATCCCATATAAACAGAGTATCCTTCTTCAAAAGATGCATGAAACCTTTAGTTAAATTGGTATAGTTCACTATGAACCGACACGAGAATTTAGCCTTCCCCTGTAAACCTTGAATTTGTCTAACGTTGCGCGGGGATGCAATCAAAGTATTACCTCAACCTTCATAGGATCTACCATGATCCCATGCTCAGACAGTAAGAATCCTAAAAGATGGCCAAACCTCATGCAAAATATGCACTTGTGAGGGTTCAACCGAATGTGAGAGTAAAGGTATCTCTCAAATACTAATCGAAGGTGAGCAGAGAGATATACCCTCTTGTGAGAGTGAGCAACAAGATCATCTAAGTAATCTTCGACAATATGCTTAATATCGTGAAAAGAAAAGGTCATGGCATGTTGGAAGGTTGCTCCGACGTTTTTAACGTCGAAAGGCATTTTATGGTATGCAAAATTACCCCAAGGACAAATAAAATTCATCTTATGTTGATCCTCGGGTTTGATTTGAATTTGATTATACCCTGAAAATCCGTCCATAAAATAAAATACTTCGCTTCTCATGCACTGGTCAAGAATCTGGTCAATGAAAGGAGTTTGGAAGTTATCTTTAGGACAAGCCTTGTTCAGGTCTCGAAAATCCATACATACGCAGATGGTTCCTTTCCTTTTATTTACGAGAACGGGGTTGGACACCCATTCAGTAAAGGAAATCAGGTAGATGAAAGCAACAATAAGTAGCTTCTCTACCTTTGCCTTAATAGTAGGGGCCTTCCTAGGACTAACATCTCTAAGACATTTCTGAACAGGTTTAGCATCCAGATAGGTTTTATTATCATGTTCGACAATGATAGGGTCAATCCATGGCATCTATTCATATGACCAAGAGAATACATCAAAAAACTCTTTGAAGAGATCGGTGTAGATCTTAATTTCTTCAGGAAACCAATTTGCACCGATATATACGTTCAAAATTTTTCCAGGAATACGAGAAATGTCAATCGTGATGGTAGGAGAAATATTCTCCATGTTTCCTTTGGCATAAATACCATGCATATATAATGGAACCAAAGCGTGACCGAACATCTCACTTAAGGTAGATCTAAAGTCATCTTGTTCAATCTTAGCAAGCTCTAGGAGGAAATAGGAGTGATGATGCAAATCGTCCCAAGGCCTATCAAGACCATATATGGCCTCTAAGATGTCTTCATCTGAAGGTAATTTATCGTCAAGACAATCATGTGAACAAGATGATTGAGCGACCCATACGGTACCTAGAACAGGATCCACCTCGTCCGTCCACAAGGAGGAAGGATCCAGGTCAACAATAGCGTCAAGAATAGACTGATACACAACCTCTGTTGTTGGAAGTGGCATTTCCATCCCAATGTGCGACTGACCTTTGTACGACATAGTCAGGGAAGGTAGGGTCCAAGGGTCATTGAAATACAAAGTACGGAAATCAACTTACCTCATCGAAGATGAAGAATCACTGGAAATGGAATGAATGTGGTGAATTGTTTCCATGAAATCAAATCTACCCATCAGAGAGGAATACATTTTGACACCAACATCCTCAGTTTCCTGCTGAGAATTTTCGATCACAGGGACCGAAGGTCCAACTGATGCACTAGGACTAGCGTGCGCAAAAGACAACTTATCAATTGTCACTATTTTTCTTTTGTGAGGAAAACATAAAGTGCAGTAAATGGATGATATGACGATTGTCATGGAATAAGTCCAATTACATCCTAGTAGTAAATTATAGTCGAGGGGTGCATCAACCACCTCGACATCAATCTCCATTGTCTTCCCACCTAACTGGACCATAAAAGTGGGAAGAATTATGTGGGTTCAAAATGAACACCCATCAAATGCTATCAAAATAGTCATAGATTGGGATAGGGTCGAAGAGCCAATGGCTTTCCAACAGGTTAGGGACATCATGCACGTTGCAACACCTTCATCAATTAAAGTGAAATTGATGGTAATTTTTGTGTACTACAGATGGATTTGAAAGGCCATGTGGTAAGGTAAGCGAAGCCTAACATCCATGACGTCAAACTTGATAACCTTCGACCCACATGGGGCTAGAGATCCTAACACAGATAACAAGGAATTCCTCTGTGAAGGACACATCTAGAGAACCTCCAAAGCTGACATTGCACAAGGGGTTTGGACGAGATCTTCAACAATCGAATATTTCTGGGTGGCTCTGACATTAGGATTGTGGGAAGAGCGCTTTAGTACTCCTTTTTAAATATGAGGAAGAGGTTTTGGATTTTCGATTTGCAAGGGTGTTTCCAAAGGAGGAGGAGACTCTAGACCTACAACAATTTGTGAAGAACTGTAATCACGAGATTGAGTGGCTACATCAATCTGAGACTTGACCATATTGACACATATATGGCCACCTTCATGTGTTGAGGGGTTTTGACACCTGCTCAATGCATTTCCGATGTTGGGGGTCCCCGAGGCCATGTGCTGATTATGTGGAAATGAATTTGTTAGCACAATGGGAAGTTGCGATAAGAGCCTCGAGGCTTCCTCAATTTTTGGGCATAGGTGGGTAAGGTGATCATATTTACAAATTTTACAAGGAAGCTTCACCTTCCATTTTTCTTTCTTTCCCTCACCACCATTATTATTCCATCTATCATTTTTAGTGTCGTCCTTGGCTTTATTATTATTTTTTACACCCTTACGATTATTACCTTGACCTTTGTTTTTATTACCTTTTGGTTGTTGGTTACCATTTGGGTTAGCCAACGACTGTACAAAATGCACATCCGTTGACTGGGTGGGGGTGGAGGATGAAGCCGAAGCTTGTCCTGCTATAGGCTGGCTTAGAGACAAATATTTCAACTGGTTCATCACCAAGTCTGTAGAATTAGCATTTGCAGAGCCTATGATGCCATCGACATGAGGCCCGAGATTTTGTCTAGGGTCATAGTTCGACTGTGGCGCGTCAGGAAGAATTTCATACAACATCCCATATTGAGAATATATGAGGTCCAATTGTTGGGATTTGAAAATATCTTCTTCCTTAGATGTTACTCTGGATGTAGAGACATCCTTCGAAATATAAGTAAATAAAGACTTAAGGAACCATTCCAACATAAACTACGGAGGAATGTAGGATTTGATCAACCTCTTCCGTCTTTGCCACTCTTGGATATGGTCCAATATATGCATGGATTTATCTTGGCGAAGGGCCAACAAAAGTTCTATGCCAACATCATAATGAACCAGAAACTGGAAGTGGTTGAGAAAGACCAAAACCATCTGATTAAATTTTTTGTATGTTCCCCTCGGTAGCTCAATGTACCATTTTGCAACGACCCCCATGAGGGTGCGTTGAAATAGCCTCAAACGAATAGAATGGCCATTCAAGGAGTTAGATGAGCATCAAATATGAAAAGTAGTAACATGATCACCCAAATCCTTGCTAGTCTTTCCTTCAAGTTTTGGAATTTTCGAAGAAAGCTTGGTGGGGACGGGGAGCCATAATGGATCGTGATGCACATGGTCATTCATTAATTTTGAAAAATATGGCAGATTAAGCATGGTTGGAAAAGGGATCCGGGGTTGTGGTGTCTGAGTCCATGATCCCAGGAAAGATTGGGGTTGAGGGATTGTGGGCCATCAAGGGTTCTGATATATTCCATGGCCCTATCCAGTAGGATAATATCCTCCTCCAAACTAATTCATAAATGGTTGTATGGGCACCATACCCACGGAAGAAGGATGATGAGGGTTATATATCTTTCCCCCAACCGAAGGGACTCCAATTTGGGGGTTTCCCATAGTGTGAAACTGACTCCCTCTAGATGGAACTCCAGAGGACAGAGGGGGATTCACCATAATAAATTTGTTTGTTGGAATTGGCATGGAGGAAGAGGGGATAAAGGATAGAATATAGGAAGTGAGTTGTCTGCTTGGTTGAGCACTCCATCTTGGAGCATTGAGACTAGGATTAGGCCTAGAGGAAAGAGGAGTCCAACCTCCAGCTGTAGGATTCGTTTGGGGAATATGACCTCCACCAAATAAGAGAGGAGCATATGGATGAGTCATGTCCCCAGGTCCAAAAATAGGATTCGCATTGGCCGCTGGAATGGAGGATGAGATTTGTGACATCATTTTGGGAATACCAAAAGATAAAGGATTAGAGACCAAAGGTATGGACTGAGAATTGTGACTTGGCATACCAAAAAGATATTTGAAAGGGTTCATTCTTATGGGTTGAGTAGAACTCATAGGTTGGGTAGCACTGAAGGTGTGGAGCTCCAACACCCCCACCATCGAGGCTGAAGGATTCAAAGGGATCCCATTAATAATAGAATATATAGGAGTCAAGGGACTCCCTGTGATATTTGGGTCTAAATCAGTACTCATAACTGGATGATCACAAGTCTAGGGGGTGGAGATATATGTACCATGTTTATTAACTTTACACCTTTTATAAGGAAACTTTGGTAAAGGATCAATATGTGGTGGTAACTTCAACAAACGGAAAGACCTACGAGGAGGTTGGTCTTGCTCCACGATGACTCAAGACTCGAGATATAACCAAATCCTATGGCCAATTAATAATCAGAGAGAACACCAAAATAAAGCAAAAAGGCCAATGTACACAAACATGATATAGTGGCTGAAAAGGGGCCTCCCTCACTAGAGTAGGTATGTCTCGCCCAAGAGGGGCTTGAGAATCCCTTCAAAATATTGGAGGTATCAAAATCAATTATAAGGGACCTCATGGTCTTAACAACGCAGTCAGTCAGATCCCTCTAGAGAGGTAATCCTCCATAAATGTTGTGTGTTGTCTGACCCTTATATGACTTAGGGTACCTGCAGAATAACCCCTGCAAGTAACATATGTCAAGCAACTAGATTCACCACAATATAACCAATGCGTAGGTGAACAGTTGTAATTCTGGTCCACTATATGTGCATCATAACAAAGCCCAAAATATTGAAAGAACCACCTCTCATGAAGGTAAAGGTACTAGAAATACCCCCAAATACGAATAGAACCCCAAAAATATCTCTGACACTAAGAAGGTATTAGACGACTATCTTTGCAACCAACTTTGCATGACCTCGTGCTTAACTCCAGTGTGAGCAGAGCCCCCTAACATCACTAATTACACAATGGGTTTCACCACTCCCTGGTTAGACACATGTGTTTAGTTTAATAGCCTTGGAGAAGTTAACTCACAAAATCCTCTTCCAAGGCCCTATGTCCTATGCTTCTTTGTGTACCCTGAAAAATAAAATAGTTTCTACTCAATTTTAATTAATCAACATTAATTTTAATGGCTTCTTTTTACTCAAGAGGTATGGTTGTGAAACTAATGGTATTATGATTCAACATATAAAAATAAGCAAATATAAAAACACTGCTAAGTACTAGTCTTGAATTTCAAAAAGATGGTATGATTCTAAATGCAATCTCTCTGAATATGTCAAAATCAAAGAAAAGTAATCAAAAATGAAAATGCCATAATGCAAAATAAGCAAATATTTTTGTATTTTCGATATGAAGAAAAGAAAATGCAAGGACTCAATAACAACTTCACAGGCAGACCCTACTACAAGAAAAAATAGACAAGCCAAGCAGGACACCACAAAGAAAACACTCATATCATTGATGTATCTGTTAACACTAGACCAAATATTTTCTATGCAGTGAGTGCATTTAGCCAGTTTATGATTCAGTCGAGACAAACACACTGGATTGATGCGAAGCATGTGTTGAGATACCTATGAGGCATAGTTGGACATGGTATGAGATATACTTCCAGTATTGACATGAGATTGCAGGGATATACTGACTCTAATTGGGCAAGGAGCACAATGGACATGAAGAGTACCTCTGGGTGTTGCTTCACTTTGGGATCTTCCATTGTTTCCCAGTGTAGCAAGAAACAAACTTATTTGGTTTTTAGAACCATAGAAGTAGAGTACATTGCATTGAGTCTATAATTCTGTGAAGCAGTGTGACTTCACAAGATCCTTGTAGATTTATTTGGAAATGTGATGGATTCCACCATTATTTATTGTGATAACAGGATTTGTGTGAAGCTCTCAAAGAATACAGTGTTTCATTAAAAATTGAAACACATTGAGATCAAGTACCATTACATCCAAGACATGGTGCAGAGGAAGGTAATACTGGTGCAATACCTTCCTAAAGACGAGCATGTTGTTGATTTTCTTACCAAACCCCTTACCAGGATGGAGTTTGAGTACTTCTGTGAAATAATTGGCATGGTAGAGAATGCCTCCCTCACTGAGAGGGAGTGTTAATGTTTGCAGTTTATTGAGACATTCTCTAGATAGTACTCCTTTGTGACTGAGTTGAGTTGATCTGTGAGGAAACTTATCCAAGAGGGATAAGTGGGTTTGGGATTATAGCCCAACTTCCCTTGTGGAGAGCACATGAGGACATGTCTCTTATGGAGAGCATATGAGGACACGTCAAGGGAGTTTACCTTGACGTCACACACTATGGGGAGTTGACCCTAGTGTTTCTAGAGGGAGTAGCCTCTATAAATCCAGATCATACTCCTCTATGATTGAGTTGAGTTGATCTGTGAGGACACTTATCCGAGAGGGATAAGTGGGTTTGGGATTATAGCCCAATGTCCCTTGTGGAGAGCACATGAGGAGACACTCCTTGTGGAAACACATGAGGAAATGTAAAGGGAGTTTACCTTGACATTTCACACTATGGGGAGTTGACCCTAGTGTTTCTAGAAGGAGTAGCATCTAGAAGTCCACATGGGAGTGCCATGTGTGACAAAAAGTTTACTACTACAATGGTTTTGTACCATTGGAAGTGACTATGTGTCACTGGACGATATATTTGTGCTACTAGCATTGGTTGTGTACCATTGGACAATAGTTTTGTACTATTATGGATCAACATAGTCGTGTTCTATTGGATGGCATTGTAGTAGCTTTATGCTACTAGCTGATTTTCATGGATATTACCAGATCACTTCGAGAAATTGTGTGATACTTAGTCACATAGATTATGATGGATGATTTGAGGTATCAATGACATGGTAGTAGCTGTGTGCTACTAGTTGATTATAAAGTATTCAGTGGACTACTAGATGAATACATCATGGAAAGATGCCTTGCTAGCTAAGAGGGAGTGTTGATGTTTTAGCATCGGGAAAATATTATTCCAGGATTGGTGATGCAACCCTCCCTTTTCTCCTCTGGGTTCTACGATCTCCCGGTAAAGGATCTTCAATTTTCTAAGCCGAATCAGCTTTTTTGGGCCTCTGCTAGACCCTAAAATCGATTTACACAGGTCCCTTGATGTTACCCCGCAGGTTCAAATTACCCGCACAACCATTTTCTAGCACCTCTGGCAACACCAACTAGCGATCAATAGCTCCTATGCTAGACTCTTCCCTCATACAAATATGGACTATGGCTTCTGTCTATCTCTCTTCATGAACTCAGGCTTTGGAGCTTTTGAACGCACCTAACCCATTTTTCCCCGAACTCCGAACCAGTGAAAACACCTGGACTAGATCTACGGTTGATGCTCCTCTGACACCCAACGACTGTGATACTCTTCAGAACTCTGGCCTTCAGGAGTTTCTAACATTACAACACCTTTTTATTTTGAATTTCTCTTCCTTTGAAGTCCGTGGATCTCTGTGACATATCCTTCCTGGATCCAACGGTCCAGATTCACTTCACAGCTTTGGGGCTTCCACGATCCCGCTCTTTGAACACTTTCAAACCTCCAAATTCATGAATTTCCTAAGGAACCCAAGGCCAACCTTCATGCAGTTATCCAAAATATAATGGTACAGAATGATCCCACTTCCTTTGAACGGATCCTGCTCATTAATTTTGGGAATCTTAAAGGGTTCCTCCCTATTAAAGAATTTTCACTGCTACCTCTTCTGATCTTGTTCTTCCTTCAAAATTTTACTCCTTAGAGCATTTTCTTTGATACTTAGTCAAAACCAACCCTGTGCATGCCTTGCAAATGGTCTTCCTCTACGAATTAACTTCTTTTTGGATGATTGTGCACACCTTGCAACAGTTATTCACAGTCTTCTACAAATACTCTTAAGTTACTCCTCTTGAAATTCTGAGTCAAAAGACTTTGTCAAGGCACTCCTTGCGGACAATATGCACTCCTTGCATACAAAGCTCCAAGTTATCTCTCTTGAAATTGTTCCTCCTTGACACCCTGAACTCCTCGAACTCCTCAGAATGATTTCTTCGATACTTAGCCAAATATTGACCCTGCGCACACCTTGCAACAGGCTTCCTTCAACTTAACTTTTGATGGGCAACTATGCACTCCTTGTAGTAGTTCTTATATGGATCAATTGTTCCTCCCAAACAATATGACTCTGAGTGCGTTTCCACCTACGCACACTTTCAATCTATCCCTCTTAAACTTTCTGAGTCAAAATAGACTCTGTCCATGCACACCTTGCAGACACTTATGCACTCCTTGTAAACAAAAGTTTCACGTTATCTCTTCTGAGTTTCTGAGTCGAGATAGACTCTGTCAACGCACACCTTGTAGACACTATGCAATCCTTGCACATAATCATAGAAGAGAAACAATTGAAACTTATCTAATATCTCACAGATTCATACATTCAACCATGTAAATTCATTCATAACATAAGAACAAGTAATAACATAGAATTGCAATTAACAGAAAGCCTACCATTCATTCATTCAGATAGACACAATAAGAAAAACACCAAACATGTGGATCAACGCTTCTCTATTATATTCATTCAAATGATATGTACATGGAATCATACAACTCTGATAAGCTACAACAACTTCAACCAATAGAACTTATTCAACAGCCTCAACTCTCAGCTATTAATAACTATCAATAACCTCATTTGGGAAACAATACATTTATTTATACAAAATAGATCATAGATCTTTTCCCTCCGACTACCTTAGTTCTATCCTATCAAATTAAAAGATTTCAACTACTAAGGCTTATTACAATAAATGATCGGTACAGACAGATAAGATAAAATGCTTTAGATCTATACCGCCATCTACTACATTAAAGAAAATACAATCTCCATCGATCTCATGCGATGACTCAGCCTCTTAACATTTAAGAATTTCTTTAATTACAATATTTTCAAGATATATGCATGACATGCCATATTAAATTCAAAATCACTTCAAAATGTGCGCTAGGGTCCTGAGTTGTCCTCCACTCACGCTTTGATGACGATGCTCCTGCATCATACTCCTCTGGACAAAAAATCATGGACTCCTGTCCATGAGCTCCTACACTGACTTTCCATGCTTTTGGATATCTGTTTCATTTACCCAACTGACATATTCTATTGGGTGTCCTTTACACTTTACCAAATACTCAAAATATGTCTTTCTCCTGGTCTTCTTATCAATTCTCTTATCTATGATCTTCTCCATCTGTGGCTTTTCTACAGGCATCTGCTTCTCCCACTGGATCTCTTTATGATATTTTGAATCTCTGGTGTCATTTTCCCTGTAAGGATACATGTCTAACATGTTGAATATGGACGATATATCCACATCCTTTGGTAGCTCTATCTCATAAGCATTAGCATCAAATTTCCTTAGGATCTTGCATGGTCCTATTTTCTTCAATTTCAATTTGTTATATGTTCCCCTTGGAAAGCTTTCCTTCCACTATACTGTCTCCCTCAGGAACTTCCTTCTCTTTTAGAGTGACTACATGGTTTTCCAGTCTCATCCTTGGGATTATATGCCTTGTCATGGACAATTCCTTTACCCTTGTTCAGACTTCTCCCTCTACTTTGCTGGCTTTGTTTCCTGGCCAACTTCTCTTCTTCTTTCAGCGTAACCTGATAAGTATCTTCCACCGTCCTCACTGTTTTCATGCTGATTTCATCCTGGATTTCATATATCAGGCCATTAATATACTTGGAAACCTTCTCATCATCACTTTCACTATGAACAACTCTAATTTTTAGCCTATAGAACTCTTTTGTGTATTCTTTTACTGTCAGAACTTTTTGCCTCAGGTTCTGCAATCTCCTGAACAAATTTATCTGATAATATTTGGGTATGAATTTAGCTTTCATCTTGGCTACCATTCTATCCCAGTTCTTGATATTTTGCTTGCCTTTGCATCTTTTGTCAGCTTGCAGTTCATTCCACCATAATGTTGTGTGTCTCTTCAATCTGGTGACAACATGTTTCACTTTTTTCTCCTCATCGATGTCTTCATAGTCGAAGTACTTATCCATTGCTCATATCCAATCTAAAAATTCTTCAACATCTAAGTTGCCTTCGTACATTGGGATGTCTATCTTTTCTCTAGGTCCCAATTTCACAACAACTTTCAACAAGTGCTCTTTGGCAACATCCTCTACTACAACCTCTTCAACTTCCACTTCTTCATTCTCTGCATCACTGACGTCTCCAACATCAGGTGCTCTCCTTTATGTTGTCTCCATAGCATCTAATCTGGCACAAAGTTCTATCATCTCCCTTTCTACAACTTGATTTGCTACAGGTGTTTCCGCATGTCTTCTAGGTGACATTTTGCTGAACGTTTCTCCTTTACACAGCTACCACTTGATGTATCTGATACCACTATATATTATCAGACTACTTCCTTCTTCCCTGCCTATAGAATTAAAATTTGTGGCTCTGATACCACTTGATGTAGCCCCCCCTTTTCTCCTCGGGGTTCTGCGACCTCCCCGTCAAGGATCTTCAATTTTCTGAGCTGAATCATCTCTTCGGGCCTCTGCTAGACCCTAGAATCGATTTACACAGGTCCCTTGATGTTACGCTGCAAGTTCAAATTACCCACACAATTGTTTTCTGGTGCCTCTGGTAACACCAACTGGTGAGCGTGAGCTCCTATGCTAGACTCTTCCCTGATACGAATATGGACTATGGATTTTGTCTAGATCTCTTCATGAACTCGGGCTTCGAAGATTTTGAATGAACCTAACCCCTTTTCCCCCGAACTTCAAACCAGCGAAAACACCTGGACTAGATATACGGTCTGCACTCCTCTGACAACCAACAACTGTGATTTTCTTCGAGACTTTGACCTTCGAGAGTTTCGATCGTTACAAAACCTTTTTCTTATAAAGTGCTCTTCCTCCGAAGTCCATCGATCTCTGCCACGTATCCATCCTAGATCCAATGGTCCAGATTCACTTCCTAGCTTTGGGGTTTCGACTATCCCGCTCTTTGAAAAATTTCAAACCTCTGGATTCATGAATTTTTGAAGGACTCCAAGGCTAACCTCCATGCAGCTCTCCCAGATCTAACAGTCTGGAATGATCCTACTTCCTTGGAACGAATCTTGCTCGTTAATTTAGAGAATCTTAAAGGGTTCCTACCTATTAAAGAATTTTCTTCGCTACCTCTTCCGAGCTTGTTGTTCCTTTGAACTTTTACTCCTTAGAGCATTTTCTTCGACACTTAGTTGAAACTGACCCTGTGCATGCCTTGCAACATGTTTTCCTCCTTGACTTATCTTCTTTGTGGATGAATGTGCACACCTTGCAACAGTTCTTCACACTCTTCTGAAAATACTTTTAAGTTACTCCTCCTGAACTTATGAGTCAAAAGAATCTATAAACACACTCCTTGCGGACAATATGAACTCCTTTCATACAAAGCTCAAAGTTATCTCTCTTGAACTTGTTCCTTCTTGACACCTTGAACTCCTCAAAATGACTTCTTTGATACTTAGCCAAATATTGACCCTGCGCACACCTTGCAACAGGCTTCCTTCAACTTAAATTTTGATGGGCAACTATGCACTCCTTGTAGCAGTTCTTATATAGGTCAATTGTTCCTCCTGAACAATATGACTTTGAGTGCATTTACGCCTACACACACTTTCAAGATATCCCTCCTGAACTTTCTAAGTCAAAACAGACTCTGTCCATGCACACCTTGTGAACACTTATGCACTCCTTGCAAACAAAAGTTTCACGTTATCTCTTGTGAGATTATGAGTCAAGATAGACTCTGTCAATGCACACCTTGTGGACTCTATGCACTCTTTGCATAGTCTCATAGAAGAGAAACAATTGAAACTTATTTAATATCTCACAGATTCATACATTCAACCATTTAAATGAATTCATAACATAAGAACAAGTAATAACAGAGAATTTCAATTAACAAAAATCCTACCATTCATTCATTGAGATAGACACAGTAACATCAACACCAAACATGTGGATCAATTCTTCTCTGTTACATTCATTCAAATGATATGTACATGGGCTCATACAACTCTGATAAGCTACAACAAATTCAACCAATACAACTTCTTTAGTAGCCTCAACTCTCAGCTATTAACAACTATCAACAACCTCATTTGGGAAACATACATTTATTTATACAAAAGAGATCATAGATCTTTTCCCTCCGACTACCTTAGTGCTATCCTATCAAATTAAAACCTTTCAACTACTAAGGCTTATTACAATAATTGATCGGTACAGACAGATAAGAGTGAATGCTTCAGATATGTACTTCCATCTACTACATTAAATAAAATACAATCTCCATTGATCTCATGTGATGAATCAACCTCTTAACATTTAAGAAGTTCTTTAGTTACAATATTTTCAAGATATATGCATGACATGCCATCTTAAATTCAAAATCACTTCAAAATGTGTGCTAGGGTGTTGAGTTGTCCTCCACTTGCACTTTGATGGTGATGCTCTTGCACCAATTGGTCATGGTGGTTTGACCAGTGGTGAATGTCCCAACCCTAGTCTTCAAAGAATAAAAAACTCGATGTGCTAGTGTTCCTCCAATGTGTGGAAACATTGGGCATAATTTCACCCATAGGGGTGTACCTATAGTGAATGTCCCAAGTAAGCATCAAGCAAACCTTCTCCTAGATTGGGATGCAGACCAAAGGACATATGATAAATTTATCAAAAAGGTTTACTTGTGGTAAATGAGCCCATGCTAATCCAAGTGGATATTGGTGGCCACCCACCTGTTCCAAATTCCAACTGGCTCATTTTGACAGTTTCCAGTTCAACACGTTTCTCTATAATGGGGACATTTCTTTGTAACTATTGGTTATGCACTTTCGGGGTTGTCCTGAAGTCCTACACAACATCCATGCAGATAATGGTGGCTGCCCACCTATTCCAATTGGCTTATTTTGAAATTTTTAATGTCAGTACATATTTCTATACTTCTAGGGCCGTTTTGGGGCCCTAAACAATGTTTTCTTGGCTTTCCATAGTCAAAATATAGATGGAGTTGGAGTTTGAAAAAATAATGAATATTTCTCGAAAATACCTTTCCAACGAGCTATCACACGCCTAAAATGAAGATCGTATGAAAAAGTTACGACCCCGAGAAGTTGATGTACTAACTCACCCCAATGGGGCCCACATGAATTTTGGTGCTTCATCTCCTAGGGTTAGGTTTTTGGATGTCTAGGGTTTTTGCATTCATGTTTATGATAAAAAGGCCTTCAGAGCCTCATTGTAATAATATTCTTGTGAATGAACATAGCTATCACATCTCTTCTCAGAGATAAAGTTGCCACCATTCTAGCGAGTCTTGCACTCTGTATTTTTACAGTTTCTATACATTTCTTTCATTAATAAAATTTATGTATTGTTGTATTTCCTGTTTCTGGCAATATTTATGTTTATTTTATTGTAATATCTCTACTTTCACTTCGTTCTGAAAATAATTCGAATCACAGGCCTAGTCCTTCCTTGATCATGACAAGGAATAATATGGACTCGAGGTGCTTGAGGTGCTTTCCACGTGTCAGTTAGCATCGGGATGGAATTCACTCACATATGTGTATTTGTGGTGAGCGACCCTGGTGTGGTCTTTTTCCTAGTCATGGTGATTTGACAAGGAATGATAAAGACTCAATATGCTTGATGCTATCATATGCAAACCTAGAGTGAGCCTAATCTGAGAGAGAGTCAATTGGCTCAGAGGGAGAGCCATAGAAGGAGTTTCTCCTTGGTTTTGATGGGAGAGAGACATATCCCAAGAATAACAGACAAGTATCATGAGTCTAGGGTGAATTTTTTATACTTCAGAGACAAGATTTGGAATGATGAAGAATGTCTCCCTCATTGAGAGGGAGTGTTGATGTTTGGAAAACATCGGGAAGACATTCTTCCAAGAGATATATATATATATATATCATATAATATATGACATGATATTTATAATACAAGGTATAAATATATATAATAAATAAGTAGTTATTTATTATCCAAGAGACGTATTCTTTCATGGATGGTCACCATATGTTCTCTATATATGAAACACTCATCATTGTAATAACATATTGATCTCACATATCATCTCATATAGAAAAATCAACACTCCTAGCTAGAAACATTAGATAGGCTAGATTAGAATTAGATTAGTTGCATTTTGCATCTGCATACTAGTTGTATTCTATTTATAACATAGTAATTTCTATGGCATGCTAGGTATTAACGAGTAAAGAGTGAAGAACCAAACAACATTCGAGCCTTATTTGGAGGGTTTGCCATTTCAACAAAGGAAGATCTAATTGGACCCTTTTTCCTAGATAACCTATGAAATTAACTCATTATATTTTTCCATATCAACATGCCCTTGATAAACTTAATCATTCTTAAACATATTACAAGAAGTTGTAGATCTACTATTCAATCTTCATATTTCCTCTAATTTAAATATGTTTTTTTAACACTTCCTAAAATATTAAAAAATAATAATATTATTATATCTTTAAATTTTCTCAAGCTTATAAGTTAATGAAATACAACCAATGGAGTTACATGAATGAATTAATACTAGAAAAAGTCGTGACAATGATTATTAATTATTAGTTCGAAGCCATATTAATGTTTCTTTTGTTATAGTGACTATTAATTCTCAGTTCAGAGTCATATTGATGTTTCTTTTGAGGACCCCTATCTTAACAAGTGCTGCATGGCAGCGTAGTCCCTGCCAGGTTGAATTGGGAATAAATGCAGAGGGATGGGGAAAAAGTAGCGGAGGCAGATGGAAACTAGAACGGAGACATGGCAAGAAGCATGAAGCACAGGTGGTATCCATGCATAAAATGATGCGTGGCTTCTAGAGCCCCATTTAGTTTTTGAAACTATATAATCAATCTTGCTATGTTTGAATTTTCCATTCTTACTAGTAGTGTGACTTTCTATGTTCAAAATTTTCAAAATTTGCGATTCTACCTTGCATGTTTTATCTCTTCATTGTATTTATGAAATTCATTCATAATGATTTCCGTAGACTTCCAACTGGTTAGAGTTAAGTACAATTTTCATAGATCATCTGGCTCGTGTGTCTCTATATGTTCTAGGACAAATAAAGTGATATGCATAGCAGGAGAAAAAATATATGCATGGGAAAAAGATAAAACAAAGAAGACACATATAAAGTTACATTCAAATTAAATAAACACAATTTGTTGACATTTAGTATAGTTGAAGATAAAAAAATTTGAGCACATAAATATAAAAGGAGATAAAAATAGTTTTATTTGAAATATATCAACAAATAATGTTGTCTGTTACATATTCCTGGAAATTTAAATGTGTTTGTCATATAAAATTGGATTGGGGCTCCGAAGGACCATAAGAGAAATATGTACAAGAAATAGGACTGTGGAAAGAAGAAGTGGGCGACGATAGAGAGAAATACCTGAAAATAATAAATTGGAAGGCATCAATCTTTGGCTAAACATTTCTATTTAAAAAGGTGGAATAATTGGATTGATAAACAAAGAAGGATGTGATCAGTATAGACTTACAGTGATGGTACACATCACCCCTTTTTCTATTTTCTTGCTAATGCCTTTTTGTTGTTGTCGTCGACGACTACTGGAATTGTGCCAAGTGCATGTTGCCTTTCGTTGATGACCTGCTCTATTACCCTTTGGACCCATTATTCAATGTAGCTTGTCAAGGGGGCCATGTTGATCTCATTCCATATTTTCATGTTGAAAAGTTCCTTTTCCAATTCCCTTAGATCAATAGAAAGATTATGCAGAGCCTGATCAATTTATTCATTTTGTGTCGAATAGTCGACTAGCTAGTTGTCCACGTCATCTTCACCATATTCAAGGATGCTGTAAAACTTTTCTAAAGACAACCCCTTAAAAATATCAAATTGTTTATCGAAGGCTTTCTTAGTTAAGGGAAAGGAGTTTATGATTAAGTTGGGGTCTTGGACCTCGTTGGTCCTTTTGACTAAGTCTATTTTAGTTAGCTTTCTGAATAATTTTTCTTTCTTTGATATGGCTTGTTCACATGATTGGACAATGAGATACAGGTTCTTCACTTTCTCTTTCCAGCATGCATTTAATTGAGTGATCCAATTTTGGGAGGGGAAATCTTCTTGTCTTCTTCTCGTTTCTGTCATGTTGTTGACATGGGTGCCAAAAGGGATGACCATGTCTAAATAGAAACACTCTTCATTTTTTAAATCCTCCTACAAATGTTTGTACAAATCATGTGCTCTCGTTCCAAGGGAAGCCATACTTTGTGATGTTTCCCAGGCCTCAATAATCAGTTCCATTCTTTTGTTGATATTCTTCTCCACATATCCTCTACACGATGCAAGGAGGTTGGAGGATCCTTTTAACTTGGCTGCAGGGGTGGTTGGCATGGCTATTGCTAAAGGACTGACAAGCAATGGCATAGGAATCAAATCTTCCTCCAATTCCTTGACTTGGTCCTTCAGTCTGACATTCTCAGCCTGAATGCCTCCAATGGAATAATCAAGAGAATCTTCAGTTTCTTTGTGAATTTGGGAGATTTGGGACGACCACATGTTCCCAAGGTTAATATCTAAACGAGATTTCCCTTTATTATTTTTTACATCTCTCTTTTCAATAATTAACTTCTTAGGCTCACTGTAAAAAACAACGCTCTGGAATACGAAGGATTCATCTTCATCAAAAATTTTGGTCTCAGCTATTTCCATTGGGAGACTATGCTAGATCGCATCTCCGGGCTGATCAAGGTTGCAGAATACGCTATCCAGATCAGTCTCAAGTTACATGTTCTCACTCTCAATTTTGAGCTCTTCGACTTGCCCTACAATTTTTTTTCACGTCTTCTCCATGGGAATCTTGTGAGAACTATCAATTTTAGCATGAGGAGGGTTGTTATCTCCTCCTTCGTTTGAAGAATTCTGGGTTTCTTTATTATTGGGGTGGGCCATTGGAGCGATGCTCCAGGATGTCGTAATTTTGGGAGTGGTATCCGACGATTGAACACTCTTCTCACCAGGGTCTTTTCCCTATTTCCTGTACAATTCAGTGGTGCTTTGCAATGTGTCTAGGTTATCGACATTAGAACCAGGAGTGTTGTCGGTAGTGTCTATGTTTTCACTCATGTGTCTTTGGAAAAAAGAATTGTTGAGGCAACTTGCAAGTAAATGTTCTAAAAAATTTCCATTAGGGTCGAACCCTCTTATCCTTTTAACATATCCCAGGTTCAAGTTGTTGAAATGGGATGCAAATTCATCAATTTTGTTGATGTTCCTCAACACGAAGTCCCCAACTTTACAAGGCAGATGAATGAACTATTTTTTTCTCTTCTCATGGAATAGATGCAAACAGTAGTTGTATTGCCTTGCTATTTTTGTAACAAACATTATGTCCATAATGTGACATGGAAGGAGAGCGGGTTTTTCCTTGGAGCCAAAAATCCTTATCACACTGCAATTCTCCATTTGTTCAAGTGCCCCCTTCCTGTCCAAAAACTTGGTTGGTTGGTCAGATATGTGGGGAACATCCTTTCCTAATAATAAAAATTTGAAAACATAGAAAAAGTCATTAAAAACCTCATAAAAATAGTGGGAGGCCTTGTTCCTCCACAAGGCTTGGTACCAAAAGGTTATTAGGTCGAATTCCTAGTTTACCTTCTTGGACAAAGACAGTTTTGGAAACAGACAACAATGCGCTATCATGAAAACCAAGTAGGATGACATATAAAATTTCTTCTCCTTTTTGAAGCTTGACAATTGGGAACAAATTTCAAGGGAAATTAGCCTCCCCCAATAAAAAATGGCTTGTTCCTTGACTGTGAAATACAAAATATAAAGAACCATGCGGGAAATAGTTGTTGTGGATTCTTGTCCCATTATTCTTGTAAACAACCATGCAATTTCCTGGAATGGATTTCTAAATGAACTAACCTACAAGCTTGTGATATATTCAAGAACTTCCATTGGGTTTGTTAGCTCTCTGTAAACTTCATTTGACTGAGAAATGAATGACAGAGGCAACCTAAAAACAAACTTTGAGACCCAAAACTAACCTTTCGGACCTAGAGAGGGATCTCTCGGGAGACTTTGTCTCGGTACAGGATATGGCTTTAAGCTGTCGGCTAGATTTAACACCTTTGAATAATAATTTTTGGTTCTATTGGAAAAAGAGAGTAAGACCTCGAGCTATGGAGTCGTTTTAAGAAAATTATAGAAACAAAAAAATTATAGAAACAAATGACTTGGTGACTAAACTTGAGAGGATAAAGGCTAAGTAAGCAACAATTTTCAGTTTAAAATTGTTGTGTGTGGCGAGGGGAAAAACACATGAAGCAGCTCGGAGCATCACTGAGGATGAATTCAGAGTTAACTTAGAGGAAAGATGATTTTTCTAAATGGCGTGAATCCTAGGGCACTGTGCAATGAATCCTAGGTTCGAAATTACATTCTGATTCAGACATAAATAGATATGAATAAAGAATACAAGAAGTATGTACACAAAGAAAGGAAACAATACATACGACTACTACAATTATAATCTTTTCATCAAAGCTTCAGGACTTTTGTATTAAATTTCGATTGAACTCAAAACTACATTCAATAGTCACTATCTACACTATTTTTTCCAACCAACCTGGCTTACATTGAAAGGATGAAATATATAGGCAAGGGCGTCGCTTGGGCTGCCCTGCTCTCTAGCTACTATCCCTAGAATTTAGGAAACTAACTATTCTTTTTTAAATGAATCTTCATATGGCGCCTTCCCAAAAATAGAAATCAACTGTATTTGGTCACATCATAACTGCTTGTCTTTGCCACAGGGCTTGGTTATCAACAAGGTCTCATCATGGGGAGAGTGATGTGTCGTTGCCTTCCTTTGACAAGGTATCCAAACAATCAAGTTCTCTGGTCAAACTCCCACCATCCATTGTAACAGCCTTAGTTTCTTCCGTGTGCTCATTTGTTGGGGTGCGTACGTGGAGAGTGACTGTCGACTGTCGCAGTCGTGACCAAAATGCCGAAACTGTCCAAGGGTGATGCCTTCCTCAAAACTGTCAAAATCCACACCACAATTTGAGAATACTAGAATGCACTCAGTTAATCACATTTCTTCTATGCACTGGCAAGAGTTGCGCATAATTCTTCCTTGGTCACTTCACATTCTCTAAAGTTCTTCGTATTCCTTTCTTCCAATATCCTCTGTGTTTCACGCAACTATACTATTGTGGCCTGCACTTCCTTGAGCTGTCTCTTGAGCCACGTCACATTTCCTTCGTGGCTTTGTGATGCTGACACTTCAAGGGTCTTCGTTGTTAACTATTGTCTTAGTTCTCTTTTTTCATGGTAAATCTCGGCGATAGTGAGCTGCGCTTGCTTCAGTTGCTAAGATAGCTCTCGAACATCTGTGCCCTCATTATCTATCCTCCTTGTTCTTCTCCATCTTTCTTGGCTTGTGCCTTTGATAGGCTCCAACCGAATGGTGTGCATAATTAATTCGTTGACAACTGACCTTGTGCACGGTTCGCTTGGGACTTGGGTCTCCCCAACTTCCATGTTCTTTTTTGGCCTGCCCCTTCTCTGGGGTATTTGTTGTTAGGGAGATGGGGCTTCCAACATTTTTCCTTCCTGCTCAGCCTCTTCAAATCCAACCTCCGCGCGGTGTGATATTACCTTTTCCATAGGCAAAGGGAAATCTCCCTTTAGATCCTTGGGGATGCTCACTGTGAGAAAGAACGAATCCCAGTTTCTTCCCAACCACCTTAATTCTTCAACTACCAGAAATTTAATCAGTCAGACATGAGAAATTTTCCTTTTCAATTGACCCACTTCAGCCTGGATGCTGTCTGCCATCTCTCGGAGGTTCTGGTGTAAGAAAAAGGGTAGATTTAATGGTCTCCTTTCTGTGAAGTGCATCAACAATCTAATGTGATGAAAATGTATTATGTCAAACCTTCCTTCACAGGTGAAATATCTCCTAATTACTCCAAGTAGTTTCCGAAAAGGTTCCTACAAATATCTACTCAGGACGCTTGTCTCGATTTTCCCACCTAAACAATCTTGCTTGATGAAATATTTATAGCACCGTGCATCCAAGGGCATGCCTTTACATCACCTTTCGCCATGCAGAGGGATATCTATTGTGGTCGACGAAGTTTCCTCATTTAACTAGAAATTGACACCCGAGATTACGGTGCGAAATCCATCGAAACTGAGTGCGAACTGCTCAGCTAGTCTCATATTGAGTCCTTGAATTTTCCTACAAAATACCATGCACTCAAACTGTTCAAAGGATGCTCTGACCTCTGGATCTTTGTTGACAAATGTCAAGATTTGCGGCTTGGGACCAACACCTCTGCCATTCCGTGCACCCTTCCTTATGTTTTGGGACGTTTCCATGGTGCAATGCGTATTTGTCCTACGGGCAGTGGATTTGGCAGGGGACCAAGGCAATAATATTGATCAACCTAGGCTTTCAAGAAGAACTAAAAACAATGCATAAGCTTGACTAGCGAATAGAATGCATGCAAGACATCTGAAATTTATAACAGAGCGGGCGAAAGGTGGAAACGTGCGAGGGAACACTGGATTCATGGTGACTGGATGTTTCAAAGTGAACTGAAGATTTTACGTAGCACATCCACACGACGAGTACACTTTGGGGCATGTAAAGTACAATTGATAAGGGTTGCAGGGCATACGTGATATAGGTGATGTGATTTTTCATTCTTCCAATCTTCATAATGAGCTGATGATGGCCACTGCACTTGCCAACGTAACTTCTATTAAACAACTTTCCTTGACCCGAGGCATATAAAAACTTCGTTTTTGATAGGACCCAACTCTTTGGGAACAAACTCATATTATTTACACATTTTTTGACTCTGACATCCCTTCCTGACTCGAAGGGCCAACCGACCACTTGCTGACTTCGACCCCTTTGTTGTTTAGTACCTGACCCCACATGCTTTGACACACAAACCATAAGTTTACTGAGACCGAATCTAAGTAAAAAAGGGAAATGACAACACTAACAGATGGCTCCAACAGGGATGATATCCTCCCAACAAGGTAGCAAAGAACAACATACCAGGTGCCTGACCATTGGGCCTTATTCGATTTTCAGACACTGAAACAACGGAAAACACAACACAACCTAAAACTTATTGACATATTTTTGACCAGACGTAGCATAAACTTAGGGCCTTCACTTCAAGATTCAATTTTTGTTGACACATTGAATCGAAAATGCCTATCTTGAAAACAAATTAAAATGACTATTTACAATGGCATGTGACTTAAATGGACTTTATTGCACCAGATAATGTTTGAGGAACCTGTCATTTACAGGCCCCCAACCAATGCACTCTCCATTTAGTTCTTCTAGAAAATAAGTTTTATTCCCATGATATGCATTGATTCTGAATGGACCCGTCCAAAGATGATCAAATTTTCCGTGCTTTCCTTTATCTTCATTCCTCGCATCCCATTTCAGCACTCGATCCCCCAACTGAAAATCCTCCTGCTTAGAGTGCTTGTCGACGGTTTTCTTCATCCTCTCCTGGTGGAGTTGTGATTTATTGTACACTTGCTCCCTCATATGTTGTGTGTGAATCAACTAATTTATCCTCCTCTACGTGTCATCTAGCTCGAATTCCTGTTCCTGCAACAACTTCCTGACGGGAAACCCCAACAAGGTGGGGAAAACTTCATCTACGCTGTATACGATTTGGAATGGAGAGGTCGAGATGGACTTCTTGCTAGTGACCTTGTTCGCCCATAGCACGTAAATAATATTTTTGTGCCATGATTTCTTGTTGTTTTGTGGGAGTCTTTTGATGATCCTAGTCAAACTTTTATTTGACGATTCTACTAACCCATTTCCCTATGGGTAGTACGTTGTAGAATGTCCCAGGGTTATATTGTAATCCAGACAAAACTTCTCCATCTTCTTGGACTTGAATGTGGCTGCGTTATCTATTATGATCTTGATAGGGCATTCAAATCTCGAAAGGATGTTTGTCTCTAGAAATTGAATGATGACTATGTCAGTAGCCTGCTTCATTGGAATCACTTCTATCCATTTTGTGAAGTAATTTGTGGCCGTGAGTATCCATATGTGTTGTGTTGAGGATGGTGGATGGATCTCCCCTATAAAATCCAAGCCCCATTGCATGAAAGGCGCTTCGACCGAGATCGGTTTCAGCGGCAGGGGTTGCAGCTTTTTCCTTCCATCGAAAATCTGACACTCGTGGAAACTAGAAACTTCTCTGTATATGTCTGTGAAGATGTTGGGATAATAGTAACATGCCCTTAGGATTTTATGCATGGTGGTTTTCCAATAGTGATTTCCTCCACAGTCGCCTTTGTGGAATTCTTCGATAGCTCGTTTCGCATCATCTTCCAACAAACAACTCAACAATATTCCTCTGAGATCTTTCCAATATAGTGAGTTATCCAAGATGCAAAACTTAACATATTTGAGCTTTAATAATCTGGCCTTGTTATTACTTAAACCCGGAGGGGCTTGCATATTCCTCAACACATAGTTGATGTCTGTATACCATGGTGAATTGATGAACTCTTGAGACACCTATGCAATTGTTTCTTCCTGAGGATTCTCTGACAAATCAATGATGAAGTTGATTCCCAAAACATCATAGTTCAACTGCACCATCAGCTTTGCAAGGCCCTGACCCTTAATCATCTTCCTGGGCTTGATTTCGAGGTCGTATTCCAGTATGGCTGCTATCCACTTACCTCTTCTTCCCTTAGGATCGGGCTGAGTCAAGATATCTTTGACTGAGTTGTTGGGCATGTAAGTGATAATGTGGGAGTGTAATATGTACGTTCTGAACTCCTTTATGGATTTTACTAAGGAATACACTTGTTTCTCCATAATTCCATACCTCAGTGGGGAATCCATCAACATCCGACTGAAATAGGCTAACAATAGTATGTTCCGACGCGAATGAGAACAAGATGAAATCTTTCGTGAAGTCTAGGCTGGCCAACATGGGAGATTTAGTCAACACTATCTTGATATCTTCAAATGAATTCTTGGCTTCGGGGTTCCATTTGATCTCGTTCCCCTTTCTGATCATACAGGTGATGTGTTTTATAATTTCTGCCAGGTTTGGGATGAATCTCCTCAAGAAATTTACCTTCCCCAGGAAGGATTGCACCTCTTTTTTACTGCACAGAGTGCTTATTTTTCAGGATTCCTTCAACCCTGATGGGGTCTATATTTATACCCTCTTTCGAGATGATTTGCCCTAATAACTTCCCCTCTTGCATCCCGAAATGTGACTTTTTGGGGTTCAACGATATGCCGAATCTCCTGCATTTCTGGAAGACCTTCTTGATATGCCCAAGGTGTTGTTCATCAGAGTCAGAGTACATTGTGATGTCATCCAGATAGATCACGATAAACTTGTCCCTTTAGTCAGCAAATTCTATGTCCATCTCCCTCTGGAAGGTGGCTCCGATGTTCATCAGGTCGGAAGGCATCTTAGCATACATGAACGTCCCCCATGGTGTCATAAAAGTTGTCTTTTCCCTGTCATCTGGGTGGACCAAGATCTGATTGTAACCCAAAAAACCATCCAACATGGACATCTTCTGGGACCCCACCACTTTTTGTAGAATATAGTCCATTTTAGGGAGCGGGTAGTGGTCCTTGAGGAACACTTTGTTCAAGTTTCGAAAATCCACACACGATCTTATTTCGACACTCTTTTTTCTTATAGGCACCAAGTTGGCCACCCATTTTGAAAACCTTAAAGAAACGATAATTTTATCTTCAAAAAGTTTCTTTACCTCTTTTTCGATTAGCGGGAGAAACAAGGGATTTATTTGTCTCAACTTTTGTTTGAAAGGCCTATGGTCTTCTTTGAGAGGAATAAAGTGTTGAATTACTTTAGTGTCATAAACCTTTAAGTCGTCATAACTCCAAGCGAAAACATCAAGGAAATCCTTCATGAGCTTGATGTAGTCTTGCTTGACCTCTCGACTGAGCATTTTCAACAATTTGATTATTTTCAGGTTCTCCTGAGTCTTGATGTTGCAATATTTGACATCCTCATCTTTTGCAATGATCTTGGGATTTCTAGCCACGTTGTTTTCATCAAACAACTTTTCCAATGGAACTAACCCCTTTGGGTTGATATTATTTTTCAACTGTACTATGTCCCTTCCAACTATCTACTTCTGGAAAGGGTCGTCATTACTGCGTGCATCTGTGCTCTCATTTTCGTCGCAGTAGCACTCGTCATCAATGTTTATGTTAGTGAACTCGTCACTCATTTGGAGAAATATCTCCACCTATTTGTCGTCCTCAAACACCTGCCAATATTTGATATTATCAGGCACTGCTGGCCTGTGTTTGACTTTGATCTCATTTTTTTTGTTGGGAAATATGGGGATTTTAAAAACCGAGGCCGAGGTGGCCAATGCATCTACGATCTGATTTTTCCCCCTCAGGATTGTTGATAGATCATATTCCAAGAATTCTTCGAGGAGGTCCAGCACTAGGTTTTTGTATGCTCTCAGCCTGGGGTGTTTGGATTGATATATTCCTTTCACCTAGTTTATAACTAGCTAATAGTCCCTGCGCACTACTATCCTCTTCATGCCTAATTATTGTAAAACCTTCAGGCCCAAAATCAGTGCCTCATACTCGGCCATGTTGTTTGTATAAACGAAAGTGAGCTTGTAAGATAAAATTTTTGTGCCCACCTTGGGAGGGCTTAACCATACGCCGACCCCTACTCCTTCTTTGTTGACAACACCGTTGAAACTCATGTTCCATATCTTGTTCTCAGTGTGGTTCCTTGGATCAACACACTCTGCTACTCATCATGCGACTTCATCATTGATGGTCATGACAGTTGTCGGTTCTTCCTCTTCAAAACTAAGGTCATTGTAGAATCTAGAGGAGCCAACTTCATTGTCGACGGAGTAGATAGGGTGGTTAATTGGTTGCGTCTTACATCTTACCATGTATTTCAGCAACACTTCTCTGTATAACCATCTCTCCTGGCCAAAGACATGAATGGTGGCATATGACATGTCCATTTGCAGAGTCCCTTTTAACTTCACAGTCCACGACCTGGATAAAAGCATGCCAAACTTAGGGGGTATGTCTGCCATGACCACGTCCATAACCATGTTCTTTGAAGGAATTTGGGCTAGTGATACGACCAAGTCTTTGATGAGACCCAAGCACTTGAATTTCCTCGAATCAAAAGGAAAAAGGTCCTTATAGGGCCTAGTGATGTCCAAACCCAACTCGTCCATGATCACCTTTGGCATGAGGTTGTGTAACGCGCCTGAGTCCAACATGGTGTTATGCAGGGTCATGTCATGGACCTTGAGACTGAAATAGAATGGGGGAATGTCCTCAATATCGCTTGTCTCCTCTACGCACAGACCAAACAAAATGGCAGGGTGATCATCTTGGACGTTTAGAGTGTTGGGAGTTTCTCCCATTTTTAGCATTTTAATAATCTACTCCCGATATTCACCCTTTCTGATAAGCTCGTTAAAAGGAACATATGTTTTGATCTTGGCCATTTCGTGCTCAAAGTTAAAGGGGGAAGAGACTCTTTCTACCTCTTTTCCACATGCTTCCTCACTTGTTTCTGACACTTTCTTCGGGGTATCCTCCTTCAAATTTTCCTTTTTAACCACATCCTTGGTCAAGTTATCTGGCTTCGGTAGGCTTGTGGAAGGGGTGTCTGCCGGAGGTTTCCTTATGGGATTTTTCTGCTGAGGTTCGGTAGGCATATTCTTTCTCCAGAGGTTGCATTGTTTCTGAAATTGCATGATGGCATTGTGATAAAACTTTCTGAATTCTTTTGTTTCCCAAGAGAGTGTGTCATCCGTCTCGAGCATAATATCTTCATTTTCTCTCATGTATTGATCATGTTTCCCCTTCATAAAAAACATGCACGTGTCCTTGTCATTGCAACAATGCATTTGGTCTTGGAACATCTGATTGAAATCCTTGTCTACGTAATTGTTTTGGAATGAAGGCCTTGTCTGTTGGTCACCCTGGTCTCTCTACTCTCTCTGTTTGATTTGCAGACCCTGATCCCTTCTGAGGTTCTAATTTCTGGGTTGGGGGTCATGCTATTCTTGGGCAGTTGATCTATTTCCCATGGACATTCTTTCCATTAGTTTCTCCATTGTCTTCATCATTAAGTTGAATTTTCCCTCTGAGGACTGAGATGTCAATGGTTGTGCATCCCCTTGGGGTTTCTTATCACCTATGTTGAATCACTATTTGATCGTCCCTGACGCCATCAGATTTACCTCGACTTCGATTGTGTTGCTCATCATGGAATCTAAATTTGTTGATCTTCTTTCTCTCAACAACAAGGAGAAATCACTGTCGAAGGAATCAATGTATCGCAACTGCATAGCTCGAGGGGTGGATGGACTTCTGCGGGAATTGATTTATAAACCCTCATGAAATGGGCCAAGAATTCTTGCACCGCCTCCTCCGACGCCCTCTTCATATTATTGTACTGTGTCAACAACTGCAAAGGGTTTCTTCTTATCTCCCCATCTAGTAATGAAAGATGTTTTGAACACAATGAAGTCTTGAATGCTTGCTACTGGGAGGGATTTGAACCACTTCCTCACCACCCCTGAAAGACTCTGCGCGGACAACCTCATTTTTGTGTCTGCATAGTCCACCTCCTCTAGGTCAATGAAATCATTGAACCAATCCATATGAATTTGGGCTGAAACGTTCCCTTCAACATCATAGAGCTTGATCCTCTAGCTGTAATTCTGGGGCAAATTATGCAGTTGGGATGGTAGAATGAGGGGGGAGAATCTGGCAGCCATGGCTCTAGGATGGTTAGGTATTTGGGGGATGTTATTAAGTATCAGAGCTTGGAACTTCTTATGGTCGAATACTATCTCGTCCAAGCTTGTTTTCGACTTAGACCTGAATAGGGTTTGCTCAAAAAGGGTGTCAAACTCAAGGTTGTCAATGCTTTTCACGTTGTATTTGGGTAAGGAAATGCTTCTGTCCAGGTAATAGAATGGGTCTGATGCTTGCTCCCTAGTCCTGCGCAAAAGCTTCTCGGGGTCACACATAGGCTCTACAGGGTTTGGGTTAGGATTTTCTTTGGTATAAATCGTCTTCAGAGCCAAGGTTCCTAAATCAAGCTACTTGGTTCTACTGGTCTTTTTGACTGGAGTCGTCAGGGTAAAGGTTTTAGCCAATATAGATGGTTGTACCTATATTACCCTCAAGGGTCAAACAATAAATTTAGTCGTTCTCACAGGGAAAATTTATTCAATTCTATCCCCGGCAGCGGCGCCAGAATGTTATCTCTTTGTAAACTTCGTTCAGTTGAGAAACAAATGACAGAGGCAACCTGAAAACCAAATTTGAGACATGAAACTAGCCTTTCGGACCTGGAGGGGGCTCTCTCGGGAGACTTTGTCTTGGTACAGGATATGGCTTTAAGCTTTCGGCTAGATTTAACACCTTTGAATAATAATTTCTGGTTCTATTGGCAAAAGAGAGTAAGACCTTAGGCTATGGAGTCAATTTAAGAAACTGATAGAAACAAATGACTTGGTGACTGAACTTGAGAGGACAAAGGCTAAGTAAGCAACAATTTTCAGTTTAAAATCGTTGTGGGTGGCAAGGGGAAAAACACATGAAGCAACTCGGAGCACCATTGCGGATGAATTCAAAGTTAACTTAGAGGAAAGATGGTTTTTCTAAATGGGGCAAATCCTACGGTGTTGTGCAGTGAATCCTAGGTTTGAAATTACGTTCCAATTCAGACAAAAATATATATGAATAAAGAATACAGGAAGTACATACGCAAAGAAAGGAAACAATACATCCAACTGCTACAATTAGAATCTTTTCATCAAATCTTTAGGACTTTTGCATTAAATTTTGATTGAACTCAAAACTACATTCAGTAGTCGCTATCTACACTAGTTTTTCCATCCAACATGGCTTACATTGAAAGGATGAAATATATAGGAAAGGGCACCGCTTGGGCTGCCCTTCTCTCTAGCTACTATCCCTAGAATTTAGGAAACTAATTGTTCTTTGTTAAATGACTCTTCGTATGGCGCCTTCCCAGAAATAGAAACCAACTATTCAGTTGCGTCATAACCGCTTGTATTTTCCATGGGGCTAGATTATCAACAAGGTCTCATCATGGGGAGAGTAATGTGTCATTTCCTTCCTTTGACAGGGTATCCGAACAATCAAGTTCTATGGTCAGACTCTCGCCATCCACTGTAACGGCCTTGGTTTTTGCCGCGTGTTTATTTGTTGGGGTGCATACATGGTGAGTGTCTGTCGATTGTCCCAGTCGTTACCAAAATGAAAAAACTATCCAAGGGTGACGCCTTCCTCAAAAATGTCCAAATCAGTGCCACAATTTGAGAATAATAGAATGCACTCAGTTAATCACGTTTCTTCTATGCGCTGGCAAGAGATGCACAAACTTTTTCCCTAGTCGCTTCACATTCTCTGAAGTACTTCGCATTCCTTTCTTCTGATATCCTCTATGTTGTAGAAATTTTAATACAAATTATGTATTTCCTAGATTATCCTAATCTAACAATTATATGCCACTATTAAATACATAATTGCTTCTACAAATATTCTACGGAATTTAAAACACGATTGCTAATTGCAATATCAAGAATAAAGATCAATCGCACATAACACAGATGTTTTACTAGGAAAGCATAAATCTAAAAACCCCAATATCATATATTATGTATATCATGGATCATGAAACAGTCTCATTCAAAACTCTAATCCAAGAGCTCTCAATACAATACAATCATCTCACACTGTCATACAAAAATTGACAAATGCATGTGCCAATTTTCTGTGTCCAGACAACTTGTCTCCTCTACGTAATCCCTGCTAATGGAAACCCCTGCAATGAATTCAAATTCCTCTTGCCTAGGCTGTGCAATCCTCATTGGCACATCCAATCTATGTGTGGTTGCATGAGTGCACCCACTAAAGTCACAATAGATAGTCAACCTATCCCTTTCATTTGTTATCTCAACTGGGTCTCCACTGGATCTGACATGCATGTAGTTAACAGTGTTAAATCTTCAATTGCATGTGAGATAACTGATTATGAATAAATTAATAATTAATTCATTGATCTCTCACTAGTGTAAGTTCAGTTACAACTAGTACAACTGAGCTTAACTCACTTAACTGAGTTAAAATACTTTACAACTCACATAACTACACATCCAACTCTGTTACAACTTCAAGTCACTCAGTTACAACTAATTCAACTTGCATGTCCCACCAGTTAACCTTAGAACTCAAATTTCTTATAGCTAACTGATTTTCCACTTCAGTTAACTATTTCCAAGTGCTCATTGAGAATAGACTAATTATTTATTGTCCAACTATTATTAATGGATAATAATAGTCGACATACATCCATAAATAGAAGATCATCTATAAATAGACTTCCACCTAAAAATTGCCTGAGGCTCCATCCTAGTGTAGGTGCATAATTTTCACTAGGATCTTCTTGTTGAATCTCAACACTCCCTCTCAACAAGAAAGAGATTATCCTTCACCCCGATCTTGTCTCTATGGTATTCAAATTTGCTCCAGGTGAGTGCCTTCATTAGAATGTCTACATCATGATCTTCTGTAGGAATGTACTGAAGCAACATGATCTTCCGTTGCACACAATATCTGATATGATGATATTGGATATCTATATGCTTAGATATATCATGAAACACAAGATTAATTGAGATTTTAATGCAACTTCGATTATCACAATGAATCACTGTTGGATCTAATTGAGAACCAAACAAACCAACCAAGATCTTTCTCATCCAGATAACTTCACATGCAACTTGATTCACTGCCATGTATTCCGCTTCTATTGAACTGAGTGCCACAAATCTCTGCTTCCTACTGTACCAAGAAAAAACTGTAGATCCGATACTAAAGATCCCCCCTCATGTGCTATTTCTGTCCATTGGGTTGCCCACCCAATCTGCATCTGTGAAGCCATGCAAATTCACCTCATCCGTATGTCTGTACCATAATCCATACTTAGATGTGCCCCTTAGGTATCTTAGGACATGATTTCCTTCCTTCCAAAATATCTTGGTAGGCTTAACCATCACATGACTCAGCTGGTTAACCGCATAGCAAATGTCCAGTCTCGTATTCACTAAATACATTAGCGAAACCACTAACTGCCGATAGAAAGTAGCATTCACTACCTCTCCATAAGTAGCATCCTATTTCCTCCATTTTCTTGGAAGAGGAGTATCCATGGGTTTGTAGCCCTCCATGTGAAACTTACCCAATATCTCCCTTGCATACTTTCCTTGAGACACAAAAATTTCACCATCTTGCTGCCATATTTCCATTCCAAGGAAATAATGAAGGAGGCCCATATCCTTCATCTCGAACTCCTTTGCAAGGTCCTCCTTGCATGAGTGTATCAACTACTCATAACCAGTCAGTATTAAATCATCAACATAAAGAACAATGATTAAAAGCTTACCCTCCACCAAAATTTGGTATAGGTTTGCATCCGCTTCACTTTTGGTGAATCCCAGTCCGGTGAAATAGCTGTCTATCCGAGTGTACCAAGCATGGGGTGCTTGCTTCAACCCATACAACACTCTTTTGAGTCTGCACAAATGTGACTCCTTGTCAAAGGCATCAAAACCTTCTGGATACTCAATGTACACTTCTTCCTCAATGATCCCATTGAAAAGCACAGTTTTTACATCCATCTGATGAATGCGCCAACCCATCTGCGCTGAGAGAGCAAGGATGGTCCTTATGGAAGAATATTGTGCGATAGGTGCAAAGGTTTCTTCGTAATCTATCCCCTTGATCTGTGAGAAACCCTGGGCCACAAACCTGGCCTTGTATTTCTCCACACTCCCATCAACAACTTGCTTTACCTTGTAGATCCATCTCGAACCTACCACTGATTTGTTGACCGGTCTTGGGACAATTTCCCATGCACTGTTTTTTACAATGGAGTCATATTCCTCCACCATAACATCAACCCAAGTGGGATCCTACACTGCTTCCTAAAAGGAAGATGGTTCAATCACAATACATTTGATCATGAGAGCCATGTATCCAGTAAATCAATCAGGAGACTGCCTCTGTCTGCGCTGTGGAGTAGGGGCTCCTACATTCTGTGTAACATCTAGTCTCAATCTATCAGCTTCCATGGTGCGCTTTCTACCATTTATGATGGATGGATCTACTTGAGTGGCTTCCTCCACTCCATGAACCTCCTCATTTGTCTTATCCACATCTTGAGACTCATCTTTGGGAACCAACAGTTCCTCCTCTGCATGCAATTCTAGCTCCCTCTCAGGCGAAAACCACATGGATTTCCCCTCATTGAATTTTATATCCCGTCGCATAACAGTCATCATACTATTAGGAAAATACACAAGATAATTATGGGGTTTTTCTGTGTACCCCACAAATATCCTAACTTCAGCAGTCGGCTCCGGCTTCTTCCTGGCGTTCTTGGTCACATACACATAAACAGATGAGCCAAAAATCTTAAAATGAGAAACATCAAGTTTCTTACTAGTTAAAGCTTCTTTAGGTATACTCATGCCAAGTACTCTATGAAGACAATGGTTTTTCACATAAACCATAGTATTTCATGCTTCCGCCCACAAATACATTGGTAGGCCCTGATCATGCAACATCACTCGTGCTGCACCCATGATTGTTCTATTCTTCCTCTCCGCGACCCCATTTTGCTGTGGGTTATGAGGCACAATGAGTTCAAATTCCTTCTTTGCTGCAGAAGTCTTTGAATTCATTAGAGATGTATTCTCCACCATTATCTCTCCTTAAAGCCTTCACTTGCTTCCTCGACTCTTTCTCCACCAATGCTTTAAAATCACAGAACTTTGAGAATGTTTGATCCTTCTTCTGCATGAAGAATATCCAACATTTACGAGAAAATTCATCAACAAAAATAACATAATATTTATGTTTTGTTGTTGAAGCAATCGAGAATGGTCCACACAAGTCTGTGTGAATTCTCTCCGGGATCACCAAAGCATGGTTCTCCTTTTCATGAAAGGTGGACTTTACATACTTCCCCATGGTGCAACCCTTGCACTAATCTAACTGAGAAAGTGTTCCCATTGGAAGTCCAGTAGATATTTGTTGCATGATTTTCAAGGCTCCATGATGAAGATGGCCCAATTGCCATAATTCGCCCTCATCCCAGCTCACCACTTTTTTTGCCTTGTCGATCATGGTAGCGCAACCATCTACCTCCAACTTGTAGAGATTCTTAACTCGAATCCATATCTTCTTGACTTGACCCATTGTTTTATGTCGCAGGAAATCTTTTCCATCGCTGAAAACAACATCATATCCTCTGTCCTCCAACATTGCGACTGAGACCAGGTTTTTCTTCATACCTAAAACATGCATAACATTTTTCAATTGAAATGGTTTACCTGATTCCCTCTGAAAGGTAATGGTACCAATTCCAGTCGCATTGTATCATCCATCATTGCCCATCTCTATATGCATTTTGATATCTCTCTCCTCCAAGTCTCTGAAAAGCTCCTTATCTCCCGTCATGGGGAAGGAAGCGCCACTATCCAAATACCACACCGATCCCGATGCACTTGAAGCCATGCATGTGATCAAGGAGAAGTCAAGTTCAAATTGCGAGGCAAGAGCCTCACCAACTACAACTCCAACAACCTTCTTGGTCTTCTTCTTCTGTGGACAATTAGTAGTGAGATGCCCATGTTTGTGATAGTGAAAACACTTCACTTTGAACAAATCCATCTTCTTGCCTTTAGACTCAGATTTTGAATGGAATTTCTTCTCCTTTCCTTTCCTTTACTTGGAAACCAAAGCACAATCCTCTTCATCATCATTCTTTGATGAAGATCCATATCTGGTGTTCCGCTTGAACTCCTCTTACACTAGATCCGACCATAGTTGTTCCCAATCTGGCAATTTTCCCTTCCATTGATAGAGTCTTGATAACTGTGCCAATTCTTAGGAAGTCTTAGGAGAGCCAAGCTCACCAAATCATCATCAACAACTATTATTCCCACACTCCCCATCTCATCCCGACATTGGACAAACTTTGTGAGATATTTTGGAATGGAGTCTCCCTTCTCCATCTTGATCTTCCTGAGTTTATCTTTGAGCGCCAATTTCCTATGGTCGTTGTTGTTTTGGAATAGATCCGTCAAAGTATTCCACATTGCATGTGATGTGGCTTTCGCATGGAGGTTTGAGACAATGTGGTCTCATACTCCCTCCAACAGAATCCTCCTCACCTTTGCCACTTTCTTTTCCCATGCAACAAGATTTACAACATCTGCAACATCTGGCTTAGCAACATGTTTGTCAATGAATTCTTTCAAGCCATTATCTTCGAGTACTGCCTCCATCCTGTCCTTCCAAGAAATGTAGTTCAAGATTACCTTGAGTGCATACTCTAACGTCAAGCCATTGAAATCCATTTTGATCTTGAATCAGCTATAGCACTAAGAAAGTTTTTCTGCAAATTCAAATTCTATCCAATCGCAAACTCAGCTGCTGCAATCTCCCGCACTCTGATACCATGTAGAAATTTTAATACAAATTATGTATTTCCTGGATTCTCCTGATCTAATAATTATATGCCATTGTTAAATACAAAATTGCTTCTACAAATATTCTGCAGAATTTAAAACACGATCTCCAATTGCAATATCAAGAAGAAAGATCAATCACACATAACATAGATGTTTTACCGAGAAAGCATAAAGCTAAAAACCCCACTATCATATATTATGTATATCATTGATCATGAAACAATATCATACAAAACTCTAATCCAAGAGCTCTCAGTACAATACAATCGTCTCACACTGTCATACAAAAATTGACAAATGCATGTGCCAATTTTCTGCCTCCAGACAACTTGCCTCCGTTGCGCAATCCCTGCTAATGGAAACCCCTACAATGAATTCAAATGCCTCTTGCCTAGGATGCACAATCCTCATTGGCACATACAATCTGTGTGTGGTTGCATGAGTGCACCCACTAAAGTCACAAAAGATAGTCAACCTATCCCTTTCACCTGTTATATCAACTGGGTCTCCACTGGATCTGACATGCATGTAGTTAACAGTGGTAAATCTTCAGTTGCATGTGAGATCACTGATTGTGAATTAATTAATAATTAATTCACTGATCTCTCACTAGTTTAAGTTCAATTACAACTAGTACAACTGAGCTTAACTCACTTAACTGAGTTAAACTACTTTACAACTCACATAACTACACATCCAACTCTGTTACAACTTCAAGTCACTCAGTTACAACTAATTTGATTTGCATGTCCCACCAGTCAACCTTAGAACTCGAATTTCCTATAGCTAACTGATTTTCTACTTCAGTTAACTATTTCCAAGTGCTCATTGAGAATAGACTAATTATTTATTGTCCAACTATTATTAAGGGATAGTAATAGTCGACATACATCCATAAATAGAACATCATCTATAAATAGACTTCCACCTAAAAATAGCATGAGGCTCCATCCTAGTGTAGGTGCATAATTTTCACTAGGATATTCTTTTTGAATCTCAACATGTGTTTCACATAGCTGTACTATTATATCCTGCGCTTCCCTGAACTATCTCTTGAGCCACGTCACATTTCCTTCATGGCCTTCTGATGTTGACACTTCAAGGGTCTTCACTGCTAACTGTTGTCTTAGTTCTATATTTTCTTAGTAAAGCTTAGTGATAGCGAGATGTGCTTGCTTCAGTTACTGAGATGAATCTCAAACATCTGTGCCCTCGATATTTGTCATCCTCGTTCTGCTCCAGCTTTCTCTGCATGTGCCTTTGACAGGTTCCATCCAAATGGCGTGCATAAGTAATTCTTCGGCAGCCGACCTTGTGCGTGATTCATTTGGGACTCGGGTTTCCCCAACTTCCGTGTTATTTTTTGGCTTGCCCCTTCTCTAGGGTATTTGTTGTTTGGGAGATGGGGCTTCCAATGTTTTCCCTTCCTGCGCAACCTCTTCCACTCTAGCCTTTGCGCGATGTGATATTACCTTTTCTACAGGCGAAGGGAAATCTCCCTTTGGATCCTTGGGGATGCTCACTGTGAGAAAGAATGAGTCCCAGTTGCTTCCCAACCATCTTACTTCTTCAATTACCAACAATTTAATTAGTGAGACATGAGAGAGTTTCCTTTTCGATTGACCCGCTTCAGCATGGGCGTTGTCCACCATCTCTCAGAGGTTCTGGTGTAAGAAAAATGGTATATTTAATGGTCTCCTTCTTGTGAAGTTCATCAAAAATCTAATGTGATGTGAATGTATTATGTCGAACCTTCCTTCACAGGTGAAATATCTCGCAATTACTCCAAGTAGTTTCTGAAAAGGTTCCTACAAATATCTAGTTGGGACATCTATCTCAATTTTCCCACCTAAACAATCTCTCTTGATGAAATATTCATAGCACTGTGCGTCCAAGGGCATGCCTTTACGCCACCTTTCGCTGTGCAGAGGGATATATGTTGCGGTCGACAGATTTTCCTCAGTTACCTGGAAAGTGACACCTGAGATCACTGCACAAAATCCATCGAAACTTCATGAACGTGCCAACTCGACGATGCACGAATGACATTCCATGATGCTTTAAATTAACACTCAGAAGGGATAATATAACCCTCCGAAAATCTTGGTTTAATGCGTATTAATGGGAGATATCCTCGAGCCTTTCACTCATCAATGACAATCTATACGGTTCCTACATGATGAGTTGTTAGCATTAAACCTTACTAATTTCATATTTAAAAATAAGACCTTATCTCTCTCTCTCTCTCTCTCTCTCTCTCTCTCTCTCTCTATATATATATATATATATATATTAATGTTTTTATAAACAATTTTTTATTATAAACAAGTGCGAAGGTGATGGGGACAGGGAAGAGCAAGTAAGGAATGGCCAAGTATGAAAAGCAGTCAGATGGGATTAAAAATAGGGTTACACGGGATATTCAGGATAGGTGAGTGTCTGACGGTCAAATTGCATGTCTCAGAAATTTTGACTGCAAAACACGTAAAACAGAAGAGGGCATGATGGGGCAGTCCAGCAGCCGGTTTGTATATTTGTGGAATTTTGGGAAAGTGGCTAAGTATGGAATAGGGAAATGGTCGGTCAACTCGTTTTCAGAATTAAGGATTGGAGGTTTTGTGAATGGGCCAATCCGATGACAGGCGAATGACATTCCATGATGTTTTAAATTAACACTCGGAAGGGATAATATAACCCTCCACAAATCTTGGTTTAATGCATATTAATGGGAGATCTCCTTAAATCTCGGTTTAACATTAAATCTTACTAATTGCATAGATAGAAATAAGACCT
>SNQJ01S0002220.1:132412-150923 GCA_010110895.2 Picea sitchensis
TTATAAACAATTTTTTATTATAAACAAGTGCGAAGGTGATGAGGACAGGGAAGAGAAAGTAAGGAATGGCCAAGTATGAAAAGTGGTCGGATGGGTTTCAAAATAGGGTTATAGGGGATTCTCAGGAGAGGTGAGGACCCGACGGTCAAATTGTATGTCTCGGAAATTTTGATTGCAAAAGGCGTAAAATGGAAGAGGGCATGATGGGGTAGTCCAATGGTCAGTTTGTATATTTTCGAAATTCTAGGTGTTGTTTGCAGGTCGCAGAACAATGGAAGGGAAATCTTGAGCCTGCCTTTCCAGGAACCCGCAATCGAAAAAGTGGCCAAGTATGGAATAGGGAAACAGTCGGTCGAACTCATTTTTGCTAATATATTGAATTTGTAATAAATATTCCATTACCTGGCAAGATCTTTTTCTGCATGTATATTGTGGAATTTCGATTATTGTTTGCAGGTCACGGAACAATGAAAGGGAAATCTTGAGACTGCCTGTCCAGGAACCCGCAAGTGAAAAAGTTGGTAAGTATGGAATAGGGAAATGGTCGGTGGGATTCATTTTCACTAATATATCGATACTTGTCAGTTATTGCATACTTGGAAAGAAGTGCGAAGGTGGTGGGCACAAGAAACATCGATTAGGAATTGGATATTTCGTGAACCCACCAACCTGAAGATCTACGAAAGAGATTTGAAGAAATGGCCAAGTATGGAAAGAAAACATAAGGTCTTCAAAATGGGGTGACAATAGTTCCCTAGAAGATGTGAGGACCCTATGGTCAAATTGTAGGTCTCATAACTTTTGAGTGCAAATTGTGTAACACGGAATAGGGTATGATGTGGGAGTCCGGTAGTAAATTTGTATATCACGGAAGTCAAGGTGTTGTTTGTAGGTCACAGAACAATGGAAGTGCAATGTAGAGCCTGCCTACCTGGGAATCCACAATCAGAAAAGTGACTACGTATGGAATGGGGAAGCGATCGGTCGGAGTTGCGATATAAAATCATGAGTGAAAATGTGAACCCATGAGTCCGCCAACCCACACAGTTAGACATTTTTGGAAAAACGACTAAGTAACCAGAAAGAGAAAGTAGAGGGGAAAAAGAAACGGTAATTTGGTGAAGTATAGAAGAGGGGAAATAAGGGCTAATATATTCAAATCTGTAATAGATATCCCATTTCCTAGCAAGATCTTTTCTGCATGTTTCTGGAGAAGTTGTATACTTATTGCATATACTTGTAAAGAAGTGTGAAGGTGGTGGGCATAGGAAACATTGAATAGGAATTGGAAATTTCCTAAACCCGCCAACCCGAAAATCCGCGAAAGAGATTCCAAGAAATGGACAAGTGTGGAAAGTAGTCAGACGAGCTTCAAAATAAGGTGACAAGGGTTCTCGAGGAGATGTGAGGCCCCAAAGATCAAATTGTATGTATCGGTACTTTTGAGTGAAAAATGTGTAACACAGAAAAGGGATGATGTGGGAGTCCGGAAGTCAATTTGTATATCGCAGAAGCCGGGGTGTTGTTTATAGGTCAAGGAACAATGGAAGTTCATCTTTCCTGTCCGGGAACCCGTAAGAAAAAAAGTTGGTAATTATGGAATAGGGAAACAATCATTGCATACTTGGAAAGAAGTGCGAAGGTGGCGAGTACAGGAAACAACAATTAGGAATTGGATATTTCATGAACCCTCCAACCCAACGATACGTGAAAGAGATTCCAAGAAATGGCCAAGTATGGAAAGTGGACACACTGGCTTCAAAATGGGTTGACAATAGTTCCACAGGAGACGTGAGGACTCGAATGCCAAATTGTAGGTCTCAAAACTTTTGAGTTCAAACTGTGTAACATGGAAGAGGGTATGATGTGGGAGGATGATAGTAAATTTGTATATCGTGGAATTTCGGGTGTTGTTTGCAGGTCACAAAACAATGGAAGTGCAATCTAGATCCCACCTGTCTAAGAATCCGCGATCAAAAAAGTGGCTAGGTATGGAATGGAGAAGCATTCGATCGGAGTCGCAATATAAAAACATGAGTGCAAATGTGAACTTGTGAGTCCGCCAACCCACGTAGTTAGACATTTTCAAAAAAATGACTAAGTAACCAGAAAGAGAAAATAGAGGGGAAAAAGAAACGAGAATTTTGTTAAGTATAGAAGAGGGAAAAGAAGGGCTAATATATTCAAATTTGGAATAGATATCCCATTTCATGGCAAGATCTTTTCTGCATGTTTCTGGAGAAGTTGTATACTTATTGCATATACTTGGAAAGAAGTCTGAAGGTGGCAGGCACAGGAAACAACAACTAGGAATTGGAAATTTCCTGAACCCGCCAACCTGATGATCCACAAAAGAGATTCCAAGAAATGGCCAAGTGTGGAAAGTGGTCGGACGGGCTTCAAATAGGGTGACAAGGGTTCCCAAGGAGACATGAGGCCCCGACGGTCAAATTGTATGTATCATAACTTTTGAGTGCAAAATGTGTAACACGGAAGAGGGGATGATGTGGGAGTCTAGAAGTGAATTTGTATATCGCAGAAGCCAGAGTGTTGTTTGCAGGTCACAAAACAATGGAAATGCAATTTAGAGACCGCCTGGGCGAGAACCCGCGATCGAAAAAGTGGCTAGGTATGGAAAGGGGAAGTGCTCGGTCAGAATCGCGATATAAAAGGATGAATAAAAATGTGAACCCATGAATCCGCCAACCCGTGCAACAAGACATTTTTAGAAAAAATGACTAAGTAACCAGAAAGAGAAAGTACAGGGGAAAAAGAAAGGGGAATTTGGTTAAGTATAGAATAGGGAAAAGAAGGGGATAAAAGAGTGGGAAAATAGAAAAGCGGAGGGAAATTTTCGTAAGTGGAAATTGGTCTCAAACAATCCCCATTGTTGCAAAACCATAATTTTCTACTCCAATATTGTATCCACTTACTCTTTTTCTATTGTGCTTGTACCATTAAAAAGTGTGTGAGCAAATGCTTTGTTGAAGATTTTTTTTTATTGCAACTTGTGGGAGTAATTGTGTTATTGATACATTATTCCATGACTTTGACATATTATCTTAAGTATTAAACTTCTTGCATGATGGGTTGTTAGCATCAAAGATTAGTAATTTCATGTCTAGAAACAACAATGAAGAGCTTGAATTTTAATATTGTGGTTGATTTTATAGTCCCATTTAACTACAACCACCATAGATCAATTTTTTTTATTCACAAAGAATAAATTTGGTAATTTCATTAATAAAGTAAAAAGTGCTCAAATAGAGGCCAGGGGGTGGACAACTAATAAAATGTTTCCTTTTGGAGTAAAGGAATCAAGGAAGTGAAAGGGAAATAAGAAATCATTTGCTCAGCAAGGTTGAGATGAAAACGAAATTTCTAAGGTGGGGCCTTGACTACTGCATCCTGAATTAGTGTTGCTATGTTCGATCTACATTACGAATAGAATTGAATGTTGGTTTGAAATTGTCTGAAATTCATTTTTGTTTCCATAGAAGCCTGATAGGATCAACACAATGCATTATCATATAATTGTTCAATGCTCCATATTAGATCAAATTACTTGAGCCAATACAATATTCAAGAACTATGACACTATTGATCCATGTTAACGAGAAGAAGTGTTAAATGCAACAAAGAAGCAGCAACCAAGATTCCAAGGAAAAGTTTTTAATAGTAAATCCATAAAAAAAAAATACTGGGTAGTGTATATCTATCCATAGAAATTGGAATGAGTTCTTTGCACTGAAACATTGAACATATTTATCATAAAAACAGGTATAGGTCTATAGAAAAAAGAAAAAAAAAGAAACATGCATACAATTCTGTGTTGTTCCTCTAGTGGGACAACATGCAGGAGTCATCGAGATTCTCTTCAACATGCATACAAAACTCATTGCCATGCTTTTTTTTAGGAATTCCTTGCAGTCTTCTCCTCAGAAGGTCAATGTTCACTGTTACAATCTCAATATCTTGTGGAAGACCTGAGGCGACAAAGAAAAAAGAGAGTGGTTCCGTAGTGGAATAAATATTTGGCTTGAAGCAGGTGAACAACACTCCTTCTTCTGATGTTGGTGACCTGGAGACATTGCAAGGCACCATTGAATTGTACAAATAATAGGGAAAATGCTGTGAAGAGAATAGTTTCCAATCCGCAGATGCAACTTCCAAGAGCACGACATCCCACAACATCTCTCCAATGGCCCACCCTAGTAAGAAAGCAACCCAGAATTTTTCAAATGCAGGAGGACATAAGAACCCATCCTCATGGTAAAATTGATAGTTCTCACAAGCTTCCCATGAGGAAGAAGACAAAAAACGTTGTAGGGAAAGCAGAAGAGCCTGAAACTGAAAGTGAGGACACACCAAGAGACCACTTCCTATTAGTCGAAGACTTCAGGGACACCACTTGCACGAGAAATTTGAGAGGTCAAATTAATTTGTTCTGGGTGGGAGGGGACCAAGGGACCCCCTCCTTACAGGCAAAGAGTTCAGGGACACAGACTGCATGAGCAATTCCAGAGGCCCAAATTAGTCCATTCTGGTCGGAAGGAGATGAGTAGTAGGAATATTCCTTGCACCAGTGGGAGTTCTAGTCTTCATCCCCAAATATGTTAATTGTATATCCAGAGAACAAGAGAGTGGTCCTGCAATTGGATAATTATTTGGCTTGAAATATATCTCTGGGAGCATCAAGAGACCATTTCATTACAATGAAATACTTCCACCCATAATAGACTAATTTGGGCCTCTGGAATTCCTACTCTTGAGTTGCAAAGAAGCTATTGCGTTCAACATCAGTTTCTTTTCTAAAGCCCCTTCCTTTGGTCTTGTCAGGGCCTCCATCGTCGAGCCGGGAAGTACCACCCGTTATGGTTGATTTCAATTTAGGCGCAGAAGTGGGAACAAAATATGGATTTCCATCATCCATCGATGTATCACCGTCCATCAGATCATCTTCTTCCGGCTCAAAATCGATCGCATCAACCTTTGTGCAAGTCATCAACACAGGCGGGGTTGCCTTAGAATTATTTGGCTTGAAATATATCTCTCATTGCACCAAGGGACCATCTCCTTTTTTGCTCCTGGGTAGATGGAGATGAGTAATAAGAATATGCCCTGGAACAATGGAACTTATGGTCATCATGCCCAAAGGTGTTTACTGTATTTGGATAGAACTGCTGTCAAACTTCTACCATAAGTTAACAAGAATGTTTGTTTTCTCCAGATGATGTTTGAAATGAACATTTGGAAGGGATAATATAACCCTCTGTAAATCTTGGTTTAATGCATATCAATGGGAGATATCCTTGAGCCTTTCGCTGATCAATGACAATCTCCACAGTTCGTATGTAATGAGTTGTTGCCATTAAAGATTACTAATTGCATATTTAGAAAAAAGTGTGAAGGTGGTGGTGAAAATGAAGAGCGATTAAGGATTAGAGATTTCGTAAAGCCTCCAACCAGACGATGTGCGAAAGAGAATGCATGATTATTTAAATGAACACTTGGAAAGGATAACACAACCCTCCACAAATCTTGGTTTAATTCGTATTAATGACAAATATTCTCCAGCCTTTAGGAAATTAATGACAATCTTAATGGTTTCTTCATGATGATCTATTAGCATTAAATCTTAATAATTGCATATATAGAAACAAGTGTGAAGGTGGCGGGGATGGCCAAGAGTGATTAAGAATTTCACATTTCGTCGACCTGCCAACCCGTGAAAGAGATTCCAGCAAAATGGCCAAGTATGGAAAGCGGTCGGACGGGCTTCAAAATAGGGTCACAAGTTATACTCAGGAGACATGAGGGGCTGATGGTCAAATTGTATGTCTCTGAAATTTTGACTGCAAAATGTGTAACATAGAACATGGCACAATGAAAGATTCTGACGGTCAATTTGTATATCGCGGAATTTTGGGTGTTGTTTATAGGTTGCGGAACAATGGAAGCGCAATGTTGAGAAAGCATGGCCAAGAACCGGTGATGGAAATAGTGGCCAAGTATGCAATGGTTAAGCGATTGGTCATACTTGTGATATAAAAGCATGAGACATACTCGGAACAGGGCATATTGACAGGCTTGAAAACATGGCCACAAGTTTTACTCAGGAGATGTGAGGGCCCGATGGTCAAATTGTATGTATCCCAACCTTTGAGTGAAAAATGTGTAACACGGAACAAGGGACAATGAGGGACTTTGACAGTCAATTTGTATATTGTAGAACTTCAGGTGTTGTATATAAAAGCATGAGACATTCGAAAAAATGACTAAGTAACCAAAAAGGGAAAGTAAACGAGAAAAATAAAGGGGAATTTGGTTGTCAATTTGTAGATCGGGGAAGTCCAGGTGTTGTTTGCAGGCGATAGAACAATGGAAACACAATGTTGAGCCCACCTACCTGGGAACCCGTGATCCAAAAACTTTGCTAAATATGGAATGGGGAAGCGGTCGGGCCAGACTCATGATATAAAAGTATCAGTGAAAATCTGAACACCTGAATTCGCCAACCCGCGCACCTAGAAATTTTTCGAAAAATGACTAAGTAACCAGAAAGGGAAAGCAGAGGGAAAAAAGAAAGGGGATGGCAATTTTAGGAAGCGAGAATTGGTGTAAGAAATCCCCATTAATGGTCTTAACAGTAACTATGAAGTACATTAAATAGGTGAACAGGCTCTTCAATCAAGGAATAGATAAAGTGAGCCATGCTTATAGTTTCCAGGATGTGTTTGCATAAGAGAAGCATTGAAAAGCCATAGGAAAATCAATTTTGGGATGTTTAAGTAAAATTATTGTACTGTCAACTTCACCGTAAGTATAACAACGATGAATTTGAATTTTAAGACGAATTTTAATTTTAATTTTCTGTGATTGATATGATAGTTCCATTGGACTTCACATAGTATATATCTTTTTATTTCAAAATATTCCAGAAGATGAATTTTGTTAAGTTCATTGATCAAGTAAAAATGCTAAAACGAGCCACATACTACATTTGTGTTAGAGATATTATATTAAAAGGCAAAGAAGGTCTTGTATATTCTTTAAGATCATAGAAAAACCGCCAAGATCCTGAATGTATCATTATTTTTCCAGAACGAAGCATACAACCAAGAGCCAAGTAAACACCAAATGTATTGAAAGTCGAGGCACAAGGCAACGCATGGACACAGAAGGTGCCAAGTGAGATCCCACAAGGGTCCATAGAGGGGTACTCATCGACCTATGCATCAAACAATTTGATATAGAAAAAAACACATGTGGCATTGGTTTTCTCTTACATGTGGTATATGTTCCCATGAGAAAATAACCGGGCCCATGAGATATGAACAAAAGTCTACGAAACACAAGACAACACAAAACCAACGAAGATTCAAAATTGTATCCTAGCTATAGCCAAACCCCTAAATGGGGAACAAAAAACATTCCAATTACTATCTTACCATGAAGCAAGATCACTATGGACATTTGCCTCTAATAGTGCCATGTTCTATCACTACCATTTTTAACAATGCCAAATTTCCAATATTATTGGAAATGCATGATGGTTCCACTCAGAGGAGTAAGCCATTTTGATGGCCTGATTTATTTACAATTGGATACTTTGTATGAGGTGTGTCCTCATGCTTCCCATTTTTGGACTGAACAATCTTATGTGCTTGTACATCAGTAATAAATGCACTTGCCTGTATGAATTCCAATGTCCGAACTCCCCAATCCTTATAGGGAGTGCTGAAGATCTCAAGCTCATGCTTCAATCCATGTTGAGCCCTTTTTTTCAATTAGGGCACCGAGAGAATGCATATATCCTACCATAAAATTATAGTTGGAGATCATCTTTTTTTTCATTTGGGTACCCAAAAAATGCAGAAATCCTGCCATGGCTATATAGTTGGAAAATATTTTTCCAATTTGGGCACCCAAAAAAGTGCAGACTCCTCCAACAAATCTACAGCTAGCCATCATTTTTTTTCATTTGGACACTCCAACAAATATGTAAACTTCTTACTGGACACTCCAACCGTTTTTCATTTGGACACTCCAACAAGTATTGCATTGTCCTCATTTAAGGTAAATTTGCTATGCTATGGACCCGAAAGTTGCATAGCCTGTAGACATTGTTTTCCTTTTTCTATAGGTATACTTCATATGGAAATTCTGCTAACCCAAGAAGAACATATTTTAAAAGAGGCTATCTAATTGTACAATGTACGATTTTGTTGCCCACGGTTTAGATGGCAACATTGAGGTAATGTCTATATATGTAAGGGCATTTTTTACTGCATCGTAAACAATCAATTGTACCATCATTTATGAAAGCAGAGGTAGAAGCAGGAGAGTTTCATTTGGCACATAAAGGCTCGAAGGGGGTCGAGTATGCATTCACTACAACCAAAACACCCTCAACATGGATACGTGAGCATAGAAGTTAATATATTGAAAAATATAATATACAACTGCATAACAAAAAAAAAAGCTACAGAAAATTGGCTAAGGCAATTTGTATGAGCAAAGTGAGGATGAAATTGTAGATGTATACACACAATAGTTGCCGAGGTGGTTAGTTTCTTGAGATCTTGTACTATGTCTGCTCACAATTATTTTACAAATGTTACTTGATTTGTGTGAAAGATCCTTTCTTTAACATCTCTTTTCTTTATTATATTTGTGAAGAGCATAAGTGGAAATTTCCCTATATGCAATTGTTGTTCGATTGAGGATTTTTTTTTTGAATAGGTGTCGAACAATTGCAGCTGCAACATGAAACAGCGCAATAGTTGTGTAACATAACCGAGATACATGGACATGTGAAAGTAAAGGACAAAACTGGATATGGAGAACGATACCATTGCCTTGTCATTGTCTGACTCTCCATATTTTATATGGAGAACGTGTTGTCAGCCAAGTTTTCTCGTGAGTTTGACAACTACACCAATGGTTTTGATTGGGTAAGTGTCATTGCTCTGTGAAAGTTGGTTGATTGTTGTGTCCAGGATGAAATGATATTCTGAACAAATCGCGGGAATTTTTTCCACAATACTTGTTTCGTTGAGGGATATAATCCGATCACAATCACCACGGTCATATACTGTTTTGGGCAATATATTAAAATTTGTAATGGATATCCCATTACCTAGCAATATCTTTTCTTCATGTTTATGGACAAGTTGTGTGGGAATAGTCAGTGTAACTGTCATTAGGGATTCGTTGTCTATCATGTCAGCATGCATAATGGATCTAGTTTTTTTTTCCTTGTCCAAGTAGGTGCTATAGACGACCATTATGTACCCGATGAACACTTGTCCAGTTCGATAGTTGTTCAAGCCCTCTATTGATAGTATTTTGGGTGTTATAAGTTTAGACCTGGTGACATTTTTTGAATAGGAAAAGTAATGTGAATGGTAGTCTACATTATTGTTTTGTTTTGTTTTTCCCTGGCATAAATGTACAAGTAGACACACAACTTGGATGAAGTATGGAGCCAGAGTTTTGCAACCAGACCTCCTAGTATGCGGAACTTGCGCTATGTTCGGAGTCTCACTTGCACTCATTGATACTTCTTGTGAACTGCAAAGTATGTGTTGCAGATGGAATCAACATATTTATGATTGCATAGATGAATAAATAGCTCAGGATATTTATTTGGTAAAAATATGAGGAACACAATGTATGAATATTTACCTTTGGCCTTGTCGGTCTGTTGATGTTTGCGATGATTGACTGCTGATGGCCATGTCACTAGTCCAAATTTTTCTGATGCAAGCATGTGTAGATGAAAATCAGAAGGAATAAATGAGCATATGCATTATGTATTGTGCATAATTGTTTTGAATGTCACATACAGGGTCGAAGGAGATGGAATACGAACTAGGGTGTCAAGGGATACTCAGGAAACATGAGGACCTGATGGTCAAAGTGTATGCCTCAAATTTTTTGACTGCAAAAATGTGTAACAGGGAATAGGGCATGATGGGGGGGTATGATGACCAATCTATATATCATGGAACCTCTGAAGCTAGAGGTGCAATATTGAACCCACTAGCCCGGGAACCCATGATCGAAAAAGTGGCTAAGTATGGAATGAGGAAACCGTCGGTCGAAGTTGTGATATAGAAGCATGAGTATAAATGTGAACCCGTGAGTTCGCCAACCCACGTACCTAGACATTTTCGGAAAGACGACTAAGCAAAGAAACCAGAAAGATGAAGTAGAGGAGAAAAACAAATGGGAATTTAGTTAAGTATAGAAGAGGGGAAAAAAAGGGATAATAGAAAGTGGGAAAATAGAAATGGGGAGGGAAATGTTTGGAAGCAGGGAGTCTCAACAAAGGCCCATTGTTACCAAATCATTGTTTTCTAGTCCAATATTATATGCACCCACCCGTTTTGTGTGTTTGATTTACTATCACAATTAGTATACCTTTTCGAAGATTGTACTTTAGCCCCCTCTGTTGTGGCATATAAGAATTCATCTTCATGTCCAACTAATATGTTTCTTTCAATTTAGCAACATCAAAAATACAGTGGACATGAAGGTAAGTTAGTATGTAGAAATACATGTAAAAAAAAGAAATACAATTCTATTTATTTCAATGTAGCAACAAAGAGAATACAATTCACATGAGGATAAGTTACTATGTAGAAAGATATGTAGTATCTACACACAGTAAATTAGGCGCAAAGCAACAGAACAAGTAGAACAAATATACATACAATAAATGAAATACCAAACAATGGAATATGAAATAAGAGTAGAAGCATGCACCTTTTTATCTCCTCTTCTACATTTGCGGCAAAGAGTCCATCGTCTTCTCCAATTATTCTGTTTGTTTAAATGTAGCAATGCAGAAAAAATACAATGGACATGAAGATAAGTTGGTATGCAGGAAGACATGTGAAAAAATAAACAAAGTTCGATTTATTTCAATGTAGCACCACAAAGAATACAAAGGACATGAAGATAAGTTATTATGTAGGAAGATACACAATATCTACATACAATAAATTAGGTGAAAACATATACAAACAATAAATGAAATACAAAACAATGGAATATGAAATAACAGTACAAGCATGCACCTTTGTACCTCCTCTTCTACATTTGCGGTAAAGACTCCTTCATCTTCTCTAGTTATTCTATTTGTTTCAATGTGGGAACACACAAAATACAACTAACATGAATGGAAGCTGGTATGTAGGGGAGAACAAGTAATATGTACATACAATAAATGAGAATCAAAGGAATAGAATAAAAAGATAGTTAGAAACATGAACCTTTGCTTTTCTTGATCCATGGTTGTAATTATATAGAGTTTTTCCTGCCCAAAATATATTACAAGCCATAAAATATTAAGAAATTGCATGGCCATAGATGGATGATTTTGGTTTTGTGAAGCAAAGTATCCAGATATGCTTTGAGACATGGAGATATAATTTTGCAATATATTTTATGCACATCTCATATTTCAAGTACAAGACAAATTGTATTGTGGTCAGACCAGTCTGTGTATAGGATAAAGAGGTTGTACTATGATATGGGAACATTTCACCATATATGGTTAATTAGTGTGTTTTTCACATGTTTTATCTTAACAAAAAGATAGCGAACATTGTAATTGCACATGTAGTTGTCCAATTATTTGTTATGCCGCTATTTTGTGGCATGTCAACACTTAAGTATCCTAGAATGATAATGGTTTCATCCAAATGTAAATGGTGTGATGCATTTGAGAACATATTCAGTATGTTAGCAATGTTGCACGCCAAGCAGCATAAAAACTGAATATTGTAATTTGCAATCCACAGAACACCACTATTACTAGCACCATCTCAGTATCCTTTTATTCTACAAGAACATTTTGCAAAGGCATGTAGGTATGGTTCAGAGTTAGGAGAAAACATTGGAGTAAAATTTAAGAGCAGGGTAGGCGGGCACGGGATAGGAGTTAGATATCGACTTTGCCACACACGGTAAATGGCAGAACCGTAGGTCCACTTGCGAGTACAGGACCTGAACACTGCAAAGTGCAAAAAACAACAGCTCCAACTATTGGCGGAGGACCCCAACCTTGCAAAGACGAAGCAAACAAAAGAAAACAACAAGCAACAAACCAACAAGGAAGCACGAATAGGCCCAACTGCAGTCGCAGGACCTCAAACTCGCAAACTTGAACCAAACAACAACAAGCAACAATTGACGAACCAACAAACCAACGAACAAACAACAACCATTGAACTAGTAAACAACATATGTATCTCCAATGATTACCAAATTTCATCCCAAGCATAGAAGGAACCCGAAACATATGATGAACATGCAAGTAGAAATAATTAAACATGCTTACTTACAAAATGGAAACATTAAACAACAAAGAACGAATACAAATGAAACTATGGCATCGAAACTTACTCCACAATGATGAACTGCAAAAGCGTAGGTCGAATTGTGGGTGTAGGACTTGGACCCCGCAAAGTAAAAAAACAGCTCCAACTGCGGATGCAACACCCCCACCTTTCAAAGTTGAAGAAAAATAAATAAAGAAACAAGCAACAATAGGTCCAACTGCAGGTGTAGAACCTCAACCCTACAAAGTTGAACCAAACAACAAGAATCAACAACCGACAAACCAACGAACAAGAAGCGCCCACCAAACCAGTAAACAATGTATGTATCTTCAACGATGACCAAATTGCATTGCAAGCATAGAAGAAGTATGAAACATACAATGCTTATGCAATTGGTGGTGGACAATAATATTGTCCAAATTTACTGCAACATTGTATGGAAAAATTCGAGGAAAAATGTACTGTGAGAAGCCTATTTAGGTAAACATTTAAGGCTATCAGGTTATTGAAGGGCCTCATGGTATGAAAACATTTAAGCTGTCAAGCCTGTTTAAGGAACTTGCGCTATGTAAACATTTAAGTTGTCAGGCCTATTTAAGTACCTCAAAAAGAGTGTCAATGCTCTAAACCTTCAGTATGTAAACATTTCAATACAAATAGAAATAATAAAAACATTAAAAAATAGTGTCGATGCTCAGAACTTTCGGTATGTAAACATTTCAGTAAAAATGTAATAAAAATTAAAAAATAGCGTCTAAGCTCAAAACTTTGGATATCTAAACATTTACAACATTGGGAACAATGAAGTTGACAATAGCACCTCTAATATATTCTCCAATGAGATGATGACATATAAGATTTTTTTTATTATATAAAAAATAATGTTTTTACTTCTATAGTTCGAACAATACAGATGATGCGAAACTTTATAGTCAAAGGACATATTAATATGAAGCCAACAAATTATTGATCGCTATATTCCCTCTACGCCTTCGGTAGGGACTAATAATATACATAACAAAATAACAAAAGAATCATGTGGTTGTTGTGAGGTAAATATAAGTTAGGTATAACATGAAAAGAAAAGAAAAGGTGGATGAGACATATACACCAGTTAAAAAATGTTTATTAGTCATATTACTTATTCAATAGGGAAAATTTTAGGGGTTATATATAGCTTATGGGATAATTTTCCATGTTTTATGGGATAATAAAATTATTTTCCCTTAAAAATAGCCTAAATTTTATAAAAACTATATCAAATCCTTAGAAATTTGAATATTTTTACAAAAATATAACCAAACATTTTATGATGATGATGATAGTTAACTTGTGAGACCACTTNTTTTATGTAATGAGTACCTAAAATGACCAAGTTGTCGGGACTCAATTTTTTTGTCATTACAATTAGGCTTAAGGGGGGGTGTTGGAGCATAACCCTAACTTACACTAGTTTATACCTATCTTAGACTCCTAGATCTTGGTTAATACATTCATTTACACTTTATCTCACCTAATTTGGCTACATAGAGAAAAAGGGTGCCTCATCCCTAGATTTTAGGGAAAACTGCTAATTTTAGATCAAGACTCAACTCCCGGTTCTTGATTTTCTCGACTTATTCTTGATTTTATTGATTTATTCATGATTTATTCCAACTCCCCCATGAAAAAAAAAATCTATTATTTGGGAATGTGCACCTCCTCTTTGAGTGAGATATTTATTCCTTAATTAATGATTTTTTCCGTTACTATTATTAGTAACTACTATTTCGGGTCAGTTAAGTGAGTTGGAATTGCTTCTCTTGTCAGTTAAGTGAGCTTAAGTGAGATAATGCACATCACTTAACTCTTTTGGAAATTAATGAGTGTGTGACATGTATCTTTAGTGTTCTAGGTCGAACTATGTGGTCTCCCTTAGCTTATGACACCTATTTTAGCTATCTCTAGCTTTTTTTGACTAGAATTTCTATGTTGAAAATCCTATATATTCACCTCCTCTCTTCCTTTTTGAGGATGGTTGTTCATGTATATTCATTTTTTATTAATATAATTTTTTTATTTATGGAGAAAAAATGTTCTCTCATCTCTTGAATATCAGCAAATTGTATGTGTTCAATTTAACTAGAATTCTAGATCTATCGGGGTTTCTGCAGGAATTCTACATGGTATCAGAGCTAGATTGAATCTAGTGGATTGTACACGGTTTTATTTGTAGGTATAGATCATCAGGAGGTGTAGAAAGTGGCAATGGATCATCTCTCTTAGCCCACAAAACTCATTCTAAATCCTTTCAATTACTTCGAATGGAAGACATAGATCTCTCTGCTCCTCTGAAGCAAAGGGCTTTACCGGGTAACAATGGGAACAGAAAAAGAACCAACTGCTGCAGCGGAGAAGATAAAGTATTTCAATAAATTAGATGAAGAAATTGGGATGATATGCCTATCAATTTCCAAATATCTCCTCTTTCATGTCAGTAGAGCCACTACCCCCGATGTGGTCTAGACCACATTGGAAGGACTATTCGGCAAGCAGGATGCAATGAGAGCGCATCAACTGGAGAATGAACTCATATCCCTAAGTCCAACTCATTTCAGCAACCTGAAAGAATTCTTTACCAAGTTCAAATCCCTCCTCGTTGAACTTAATGCATGTGGAGTCATGAAAGAGGAAGAACAACTCATCCTTTCAATTCTCTCAAAATTAGGCCCGGAATATTCCGTATTTGTCTCGTCTTTTCAAGCATCTAAATTGACTCAGGAAAAATGGAAAATGTCTCCATTGAAATATTTCATTGCAGAATTGACTCAAGAGCAATCTAAGTTAGTCCAAATGGGTGCCATCAAGATTTCCAAGAACCAAGCACTTGCGGCTACTAATGCTCCAAAGAGCAGTGGAAAAGACAAGAAAAAAGGAATGGGTAAATTTCCTAAATCGAAGAAGGAGAGATCCGCACAGTCTTTAGATAAATATTCTAAGCCAAAGGGTAAGAAGAAGAAGGAAATAACACTTTGTAACTACTATTCCAAAGGTTTTCATCCTAAATAAAATTGCATAAGGAAGACTATCTATGAGGTGGCTAAGAAATTGCAGCAACACAATCTCACGGTGCCCGAAAATGCAAAGAAGAAAGATGATAACAGAACGTGAGGGAGAGCACGAGATGGTCATGCTTTAATGGCTGTCACATCCACTCCATCATATTGGATCCTTGATTTAGGTGCATTGAACCATATGTCTGCATCAAAATATGAATTTTCCACCATCGAAGAAAGCACCAGATCCCCAATTTACTTGGGAGATGCCACACCTGCAAAGGTGTGCGGAGAAGGAATTGTTGATCTTGAAGGGGGCGGCTTCAAAAATGTGCTTCATGTTCCCTCGCTGTCCACAAATATTCTCTCAATATATCATATCACTCATTCTGGCTCTGGAAGGAAGATGGAGTTCACTCTGGACTCCATAGTTATTACCGACATTTCCATAGGCTCACAGCTTGCACATGGAATTGCAGATCACGGTTCTCGCTTGTATTTCTTCTCCCACTTTGTTCCTAAATCTATTAGCACTGTGTTTCTGTCACAATATAATGATATCAACAGGTTATGGCATGAAATATTTGGCCATCTAAACTATAAGTAATTGCATCAACTCAACAAGGAAAACATGGTAGAAGGATTGCCAACTATTAAATTCACAAGCGGTGTATGTCAAGAATGCATTCTTGGCAAGCATCCAGACCAAAAGTTTGACAAAGGGAAGGAACATAGAGATTCTTCACCTCTTGGGCTGATTCATAGTGACACGGGCCCATTCCCGCAACCTTCAATAAGTAAGGCTTGATATGTACTCACCTTCATAGATGATTTCTCTCACTTTACTTGGGTATTTTTTTTAAATTAAAATCATAAGTATTTGAATGCCTTATAGAATTTAAAGCACTTGCTGAGAATGAGTCTGGGTGTAAGATTAAGATACTCCGTAACAATAATGGGGTGGATTATGTCAACAAATATGTGCAACAAATTTGTATTGATGCAGGTATACAACTACAACACACATTGCCATATACACCACAACAGAATGGTGTTGCGGAGAGGAAAAACCGGTCCTTAAAAGAGATGGCCAATTGTATGCTATAGTCGAAATAATTAGCTCCCAATATATGGGCTGAAGATATTAATTGTGTAGAATACATTCAGAACCTATTTCCTCACAAATCACTCAAAGGCACCACTCTTTTTGAATGTTGGACCGGTAAGAAACCGAAAGTGTCTCACTTTCGTATTTTTGGTTCACAAGCATGGGCTCACATTCCGACAAATAAGAGGAAGAATTTGGAGCCTCAAAGTGTTGAATGCATATTTTTTGGATATCCTGAAGGTGTCAAAGGATATATATTGCTGGACTCTCACACTGAAAAGTTCATTCTAGCTCGAAGTGTGAAATTTGAAGAAGAATCATTGCATGATTTTTCAGAAGACCCTGCCGAGGAACCGCTTGTTGTCACTGATGAGGAGGAGTTGGAAACTTCTTCGAGAAATTTAGAGCAGCCATCAGATAAGAATTTTGGGTCTGATATAGAGTATGAGTAGCAGTTCATGGCTGCTCCAACTCAGTTGCCAACTTGGGTAGAGAAAACCCTGCAAGATGCGGGTGAACTAGTTGGTGATCCTGTAGATACAAGAAGGACTAGATCACAATTTTTTGGGGGTCCTCAAGCCCTGGCTGACACAGAACCTTTTCTTCCCATAGATTTCTATATGTCACTTGGTTCAGATCCAAATTCACACTCTGAGGCTACTGGAAACCTACTCTGGGAGGCTACCATGGATGAAGAGTACTCTGCTCTTATGGACAACAACACATGGGACTTGGTTCCACTTCCGAAAGGAAGAAAGCTTGTTCGATGTCGATGGGTATATCGAAAAAATATTGCTGAATATGGTGAGATCAACAAGTACAAATCTTGACTTGTCGCAAAAGGATACTCACAGGTACATGGCATAGACTACACAGAGACATTTGCACCTGTTACAAAAATGGACTCCATTCGATTAGTTTTGTCCATTATCGCTTCTCACAGATGGGAAGCTCATCACATGAATTACATCCATGAGATAATCTGTGATAGAGTAATTTCACTGCAGTACTTCCCCACAGAGCAGCAGGTTGTATACATCTTCACCAAGTCCTTCACTGAAAACAAATTTTCAGAACTGAGAGCTATGCTTGGAGTGATGGAGACAACTGAGTAGGTCACTTTTGGTCACTTAGCATTTTTTTTCCTCTTTTCTTGTTGGGGGGGGGGGTTTCCCACGAGGTTTTCCCTCTTTCCTCTTTTCATGAGGAGTTATTTTATGTAATGAGTACCTAAAATGGCCAAGTTGTTGGGACTCAAATTTTTTGTCATTACAGTTAGGCTTAAGGGGGGGTGTTGGAGCATAACCCTAACTTACATTAGTTTATACCTATCTTAGACTCCTAGATCTTGGTTAATACATTCATTTACACTTTATTTCACCTAATTTGGCCACATAGAGAAGAAGGGCACCTCATCCCTAGATTTTAGGGAAAACTGCTAATTTTAGATCAAGACTCAACTCCCGGTTCTTGATTTTCTCGATTTATTCTTGATTTTATTGATTTATTCATGATTTATTCCAAATTCCCCATGAAAAAACTCATCTATTATTGGGGAATGTGCACCTCCTCTTTGAGTGAGATATTTATTCCTTAATTAATGATTTTTGCCGTTACTATTATTAGTAACTACTATTTCGGGTCAGTTAAGTGAGTTGGAATTGCTTCTCTTGTCAGTTAAGTGAGCTTAAGTGAGATAATGCACATCACTTGACTCTTGTGGACATTAATGAGTGTGTGAAATGTATATTTAGTGGTCTAGGTCAAACTATGTGGTCTCCCTTAGCTTATGATCCCTATTTTAGCTATTTTTAGCTTTTTTTGACTAGAATTTCTATGTTGGAAATTCTATATATTCACCTCCTCTCTTCCTTTTTGAGGATGGTTTCTCATGTATATTCATTTTTTATTAATATAATTCTCTGATTTATGGAGAAAAAACTTTCTCTCATCTCTTGAATATCAACAAATTGTATGTGTTCAATTTAACTAGAATTCTAGATCTATCGGGGTTT
>SNQJ01S0002221.1:0-25092 GCA_010110895.2 Picea sitchensis
GAAAGGAAAAGGATAAAGGAGTAAAAGATAACTCAACAGAAGAATAGAAGATTAACCCTGGGAGTTAACCTAACTCAACAGAGAATTAGAAGGAAAAGTATAAGTAAGAGGCTGGGGCGCACCTATTACTCATTCTGGTTTTGTATTAGCATTTGCTATTTCTCTTGAGAATTCAGTTTGGGGGTTTTGCTGTACAAACCCTTGTGAGCAACTCAGTGGTGAAATATCCACTCACCTTGTTCCGCAGCTTGGTCTCGGGGATGAAAGACTCCTCCACACCATTCTATTCTTAGCCCATCTCCATCTAGCACTTCAGAAGGTAGTAGGTCGTATTTTTCTTGTGTTTCCAGCAAGGGCTCACCATCATCTAGACGGAGGTTCGATCCAGCTTATCCTGAGGGCCTGGGGCCATTCTGACAGTTGGGTTTTGTTTGCAGGGGAAGGACCATCAGTTTGAGGGCTTTTCTGGAGGGTTATCATCATTCTACATTTGTCTATAGATTGGGATGTCTTGGAGCCATAGGGGACGTCCTGTGATTCAGTAAACTCAGATCTAGGGAGATCTGCTTGAGATCTGAGTCTGAAACTTCTCCCACGGGATTCTCATAGCTCGATCTATATTCTTGGAGAGTTTTAGAGTATTTGGAGGCCTCCTTCATCAGGGCCGAACCAACTAGGGTTTTTGTCATCCAATGGGGTGCACCATTCAGTGGAGAATTCAGATCTACGGGGTTTGAGAATGGATTTGGGAATTTGGACATCTGGGTTATCCTTACAGTTGCCCGATCTATCATTTAGCATATTTATGGGGATGATTGAACACTTTTGGTAGCAGGGAAGAATTATTGAGGGCTTCAACATTCTAGCAGGACGTGGCACTTTCCAGCTTGGAGATTGAGCATTAGTACGGCTCAGATCTTCTTGATTCAGTCTTCATTGTATATCCAGCCTTTGGAGGCTTATTTTGTATTGTCGGGAGAATTTTGTAGCAGCTCATATCTATTGCTTGTACGACCATCTGAGGTTTATGACAGATCGTCCATCTATTGTATTGATCTTACATTGCTCATAATAAAAAGGTCAGATCTTTGCTTGTGCTTCTACATCGTGAATATATTGTGATTTCCATGTGTTGATGAATCTTGTATGCACTTAATATCTCAATAAATTAGTAGTATTTAGTGATTCCAAGAAATAATTTGGCTTGGGATCATTACAGGCTCGGCCGAAATAATAGTAATTCCAGGAATCCATCCATTCTAGCAGAAAATTGGCTCAGGAGAAGGGAATTATCATAAATCTAGACATGGACAATGCATTAGACCGATTAAAAAATACCTTTCTCTTTTCCATTCTCAGGGATGAAATGCTCGTCTAACAGAGGTTATTTATTGCTCGCCAATAAAGGTGAGGAAAGAAGATATCTGGAACCATCCACTGAATGGGGGATCTCTGGTGGCACCAAGGTAAGGGTTCTAAAATCATTCAACCTTGTTGTACTTTCAGAGTAAGGGAAGGACAAAGAGCATGAAAATATCTTCATCACCATGAGGAGAGACAACGAACGTTGCATGCACTCTATCACTTTATCAATCAGTAAGGAGGGTCGAAATGCACGAAACCTACTCATAGTGAATGGTTGAGGGTTGAGTGAGTGTTGTAGCAAGTTGTATCTCAACCTCACTTCATATTACATATATAATATTGACCGGAGATAGAGTGCCTCTTATTCATTTTTTCTTTCTAAATCAATGAAAAGGAAACAATGAACTAACAAACTTGGATACAGTTTCCAATTCTAGATTGACATTGAAGCAGACCCCCACCTTAGCAGGGTCTGTTGACCTCCCGGTATTTGGATATTCCAATTCTCGAGACAAAATGGCTCCTTTGTCCCTGTTGGAACCCTTACACATATAACCATAGGTCTCCTTTTATGTGCTCCGCCCATGCTAACATGCACTGGGCGCCAGCCTCCACTCCATGTGACCACCGGCGTGACCACAGACTTATCCCAAAAAGGTGTGTCACGTTTTGTGACTTCGAGACTTTCTTTGCGAGTCACCCCGATTCCTATGATTCCTGAAACCCCAAAATGGGCTAATGGTCCCTAGCCCCTCCCTTTAATTCTTCACTGATGTGACCCTCGGTTGCGACCTGGGGCCCAACCATCGAGTGCATCGGGATTTCGCGTGTCAGGGATTTGTGAAGTGGCTTTGTTCCCTTTTCCCGATATCCAAAATCATGACTTTCTCACCTCAGATCGAAGGTCCTAATTCCTCCATGATCCAACGTTCCAGATTGCATCAAGATTTCATGATTCACGACTTCTAAGTTACAACTTCCTCCACACTCCCAACTCTTGAAATGCTGAAATTTCAGAGCGTTGAATCAATGACTCACACTCCTCTAGATATAATGGTTTCTATCTCCCCTTAGCTTGCGAGTGTTGAAATACACTCAGTCTTTTCCTCACCGTGGATCTACTGGATCCAACGGTCCACGAAAAATTGACACTTCTCCCTCTGAGAATTTCCACCATTCATTCAAGTTCTCAAAGACTCCTCACCAAATAACTTGGCGTCTTTCCTCCTGAGCTTGGTTTCTGCAAGGTGGATTTGAACCTCGTCTGTCCTTTGGACTTTCCAAGTCTCTATCCCTCCTGAGCTTGATTCTTGTTGTAAACTCAAGGATTATAAGGGATTCTTACACGCACTCCTTGTAGCCTCCATGATAACCTCTGGTTATCCAAACACTCCAGTTGTGTGCACTCCTTGTGACAGAAGTTATTCAATCACTCACTTGGTTGGAAAATTCTAAGACTTTTCTCAGCCTGTGCACACTTTCCATGGCTCTATAATATACTTTCACTGTTGTTGGTATAAGAACAACTCTATCTCTCCTGATCTTTTCTCAGGTAAAACTCAAAATCTTGTCAATGCACTCCTTGCGGACCTTCACTGCACTCCTTGCAGGAATTCTCAGGATGAGGAGAAATTGAAACTTATACTCTCCCTCTCATAGACTCATACATTCAACAAGAAATCATACACATAAAGCATTGAAACAGATGCATAACAGAGCATATAAGAAAAATGTAAACATACAATTCAATAGATGCAAATAGTAACCATAACACACCATGAAATTGGATCGAATAATTTTTATATTAATTCAAGTGCTTTTGTACATGGGTTTTCTATATCAACAACTATCTGCTCATACAACTTCTACAATCTTTGTTCTTCTCTTCTCTCCTATGCTCTCTCTTTCTCTCTTACAATGAGAATGATAATACAATACATACGAGGGAATCTTCTTTGAGTTTTCCCTCCTACAATTCTAAGATATCTTATTGAAATTAAAGACTACAAATACTTTACATTAATTACAAATAAATGCCTACAACCTGTAGATGATAGAAACGCTCAAGATCTACATTACAATCCCCAAAAAATTTAAGAGAATTTACATTCTTCCAGCTATTACATTAATGTGCCATCCTCTGAAATTCAAAATATCTTCAAAATGAGCGCTGGTGTATATCTAGTTGTCCTCCACTTGCGCTTGCTTTGCTGGCGATGCTCTTGCATCATACTCCTCTGGATGAAAAATTCATGGGCTCATGTCCATGAGATCCTAAACCATTTGTCCATGTCTCTAGATATCTTCTTCACTTTCCCAACTGACATCCTCGATCGGGTGTCCTTTCCACTTTATCAAATACTCAAAATATGTCTTCCTCCGGGTCTTCTTACCAACTCTTTGATCAATGATCTTTTCCATCTATGGATTTTCAGCTACATGCATCTGTTTGACACAGTGGATTTCCTTTTGATTCTCTTCTCCTCTCGCTTCATCTTCTCTATAAGGATAGAAATCAGCTATGTTGAATATGGGCGATATGCCCACACCATCTAGCAATTCTATCTCATAAGCATTTGCCTCAAACTTTCTCAAAATCTTACATGACCATATATTTTTCATCTTCATCTTGTTATATGTTCCCCTTGGGAACATTTCTTTTGTGAGGTGTGCTAAGAATAAATCTCCCACTTTGAATTGAATCTCTCTCTGATGTTGATCTTCTCTGTGCTTGTATTCCTGGTTGGAACTCTACAACCGCTCTCTAATTTTGCTATGGAGCTCTTGCATCTCTGCTGCAAAATCTTCTGCTCCAACACTTTTGAACTCACTCTACTCTAATTCTCTCAACTCAGATACTCCTCTTGGTTGCATTCCATACATTATTTGAAATGGTCTTTTTCCTGTACTCCTATTAGGTGAGTCATTATATGAAATTTCCGCTTGCGGTAGAATTTGATGTCACTAACCTTGATGTTTGGATACTAAACTCCTCAATAAGTCCCCTAAAATTCAATTTACTACTTCAGTCTGTCCATCTGTATGAGGGTGATATGTTGAGCTAAAGGATAAATTATTCCCCAGCTTCTTCCATAGTGTCCAAAAATGACCAACAAATTTGGTATCTCACTCTGAAACAATACTCTTAGGTAAACCATGAAGTCGAACAACTTCTTTGAAAAACAGATTTGCAGTGTGTGTTGCATCACTGTTTTTCTAACATGGAATGAAATGTGCCATTTTTTAGAATTTGTCGACTACCACGAATATGGAATCACAACCTCTCTGTGTCCTTGGTAGTCCCAATACAAAATCCATGATTACTGCATCCCACAACCTCTCTGGTATTGGCAATGGTTGATACAATCCTGTATTCTATCTTTTCCCCTTTGTGTGCTAGCATATTCTACATATGTTGACAAATTTCTTGACATTCTTCCTCATCCTTGGACAATAATACAAGTTGTTTAGTTGTGAAAATGTTTTATCATGGCCGAAATGTCCAGCCAACCCCCACTATGCTTTTTCTTAAAAAGGTTTTCTCTCATAGAACTCTTCGGGATACACAAATGATTTCCTTTGAATAGAAATCCATCTTGAATTAAATACTCAATCCATTGGCTTCTATCTCTTAAAACATGATTCTCGCATGCTTTATAGGCATCCCTGAAATCTGAATCTTCTATGTACATTTCCTTAAGGCTATCAAAACCTAAGGTCTTCACATGAAACTCCTGCAGAATCAAACATTTCCTACTCAATGCATCAACAACCTTGTTAGCAGTTCCAAAAATTTTCTTTATAACAAAAGTCAAGTTCTGCATAAACTCAACCCATTTTTCATGTTTCTGGTTCAGTTTCTCCTATCTGGTTATAAACTGTAAGGTCTGGTTGTCGCTATACAAAATGAACTCTTTTGGAACCAGGTAGTGCCTCCATTTCTTCAATGCTTGTATGACTTCATAAAACTCTTTATCATAAGTGGAGTAATTCCTTTTGGCATCATTCATTTTCTCACTGAAGTATGAAACGGGTCTATTGTCTTGACTCAAGATTGCTCCAATTGCAAATCCGCTTGCGTCGCATCTCACTTGAAATGTTTTACTGAAATCTGGCAAAACCAAAACTGGATGTTCAGTTATCTTCTCTTCCAACAACCTAAAACTTTTCTCTGCCTCCTCTGTTCATTGAAAATATTTATGTCTTTTCTTGACTGTGTCCATCATTGGTGCAAAAATCCCACTAAAATTCTTGATGAACTTTCTATAAAAACTAACTAATCCATGGAAGCTTCTAACTTCAAAGATATTTCTTGGAGACGAACACTCTTTGATTGCTCTTACCTTCTCAGGGTCCATCTTCAACTCATTCGAAGAGATCACAAAACCCAAATAAATGAGTTTTGTCTTCATGAAAGATGATTTCTTCAGATTTATCAGCAACTTGTCTTGCTGCAACCTCCTCATTACAGAAGTTAAATGCCTCAAATGATCTTCCTCAGTCTTACTTAAGATCATTATATCATCAAGATATACAATTACAAACTTTCCAATGAAATCTTTCAAGACTTCATTCATCAATATCATAAAATTACTTCGTGCATTAGTTAATCCAAATGGAATGGAAAGCCATTCATACAGTCCTTCATTCGTCTTGAATGTTGTTTTCCATTCATCACCTTCCCTCATTCTAATCTGATGATATCCGCTTTTCAAATCAATTTTTGAAAAAAACTTTGCTCCACTCAAGCAATCCATCAAGTCATCCATCATGGGTAAAGGAAATCTATACCTGATGGTGATTTTTTTTATAGCCCTCAAATCTGTACACATTCTCCATCCACCATCCTTATTCAGACTTAACACTATAGGTACAACACATGGAATCAAGTTTTATCTAATCAACCCTTTGTCCATCAAATCCTAGACTTGCTTCTTAACTTCTTCATTCTCCTGCGGCATCAATCTGTACACTGCTTTTTTTGGTAAACTTGCTCCTGGTATAAGGTCAATGTGATGTCTTATACTCCTTATGGGAGGCAATGAACAAGGTAAGTCGTCCACCACTATATCAGTGAAATTCTCTAACAATTCTTGAATTCCCCTAGGTATATCATCTACTGAAGTACTGGTCAAAATGAATCTAGGTTTCCTCACCATAGCAAACTAAATCTCTTCATCTTTCTTGACCTCTCAAAGGAGTTCCTTCCCACTCATGAGAAGTATAGTATTTCTTATTTCTCCTTTTGCCTTCTTGTATTCAATTGACAACAACATATGTGTCCTACCATTCTTCTCCAAGGTATAGGTGTTCTTCCTTCCGTCATGAATAATATTTATGTTATATTTCTGAGGCCTCCCAAACAAAAGATGACAGACATCCATGGGAATAACATCACATAAGATCTCATCTCTGTATAACCCTATCTTAAATTCAACTAAACATTGTTTAGTGACAGTTACCTGATGTCCTTTTTGCAACCACAAAACCTTGTATGGGCCTGGATGTGCAACTGTCTCCAATTCCATCTTCTCCACCATCTCTATGGATACTATATTATCCATGCTTCCACTATCAAATATCAATTTTCATACCATATCCTTGGTCTTGCAAGCAGTCCTAAATAAGTTGTTCCTATGGACTGGATTTTCCATCTCTTTCTCTGACTTCAAGAGAATTTTCCTCATCATCAAGGATCTTCCACCTTCTACATATTCTGCCTCAACATTTCGCCTTTGCCCTTCTAAAATGTGAGCTTCTCTTCCTCCATCTCTTTTTCTATCGGAACATTCTCAAGACTTGTGTCTGATCTTTCCATGGACAAAACACTTTACTTCACCTCCTCTGCCTCTTCCTCTTCCTCTTGCTCGAGGAAAAGTGTTCCTATTGGCATACTTTCCACCTTGTGAGCTTCCTCCCCTTTCTCAATGGTTATGTGGTTTCTTCTCTTCATCCTTGGGCTTCTGTACTCTGTCCTGGGCAACTGCTTTGCCTCTACTCTAAATTATACCTCTTCCTCTTTGACCTTGCTTTCGGGTCAATTTCACTTCTTCCTTTGAAGCAATCTGATAAGAATATTCTAGATTCCTAATTGTCACCATGCTCATCTCATCCTGAATCTCATATCTTAGGACATTCATATATCTGGCGAATTTTTCATCATCACTCTTGTGATGACCAACTCTGATGTTTAACCTGTAAAACTCCTCATTGTATTCCTTCACTGTCATCCCTTTCTATCTCAAATTATTCATTCTTTGGAACATATTGATCTGGTAATCTCTGGGCATGAATTTGTCTTTCATCTTCACTACCATTCCATCCCAGCTTTTAATTCTTTGTTTTCCTTTGCAACGCCTATCAGCTTGTAGTTCATCCCACCATAGTGTTGCATGTCCTTTCATTCTAGTGACAACATGCTTTACTTTCTTATCTTCTTCGATATCCTCATATTCAAAGTATTTATCTAGAGCTCTAAACCAATCTAGCATCTCCTCAACATCTAAGTTAACTTCATACATCAGGATGTCCATTTTTTCTCTGGCACCTATTCTTGCAACAACGTTAAATAGACGTTCTTCTGCAACATCTTTAGATACAACTTTTTCTTCGGCTCCATCTTTGTTCTCACTTTCGTCCTCACTGATATCTCCAGTATCAAGTCTTCTCCTCTGTGATGTCTCCATGGAATCCAATTGAGCACAAAGTTCTCTCATCTCCCTTTCACAGTTGGATCGGGCATAGGTCTCTCATGACGTCTCCTCGACAGAATTGCTTCAATCTATCCATGTAGAAATCAATCACAATTGTCCTCTATCTTCCTTCTATAGAAAAAAAAAATTGTATGCTTTGATACCACATGACGTAGATCCCCACCTCAACAGGGTATGCTGACCTCCCAGTCTTTGGATCTTCCAATTCCTGAGCCGAAATGGCTCCTTGGTCCCTGTTGAAACCCTTACACATATAACCAAATGTCTCCTTTTATGTGCTCCACCCGCACAAACATGCACTGGGCGCTAGCCTCCACTCCAAGTGACCATCGGTGTGACCACAGACTTAGCCCAAAAAGGTGCGTTGCATTTCGTGAATTCAGGACTTTCATTGTGAGTCACCCTGACTCCTCTGATTCTCGAAACCCCAAAATGGGCTAACAGTCCCTAGCTCCTCCCTTTAATTCTTCACTGATGTGACCCTCGGCTGCGACCTAGGGCCCAACCTTCGAGAGCATCGGGGATTTGTGAAGTGGATTTTCTCCCTTTTCCTGATATCTGAAATCGTGACTTCCTCACCGCATATTAACGGTCCCTATTCCTCCATGATTCGATGGTCCAGATTGCGTTGGGATTTCACGATTCACGACTTTCGAGTTACAACTTCCTCCACGCTCTTGACTCCTGAAATGTCAAAATTTCGGAGTACCCAATCAACGACTCCATTCCTCCGTATCTAACGACTGTTATCTCTCATAATCTTGCGAGTGTTGAAAGACACTCAGTCTTATCCTCTCCATGGATATACTAGATCCAATGGTCCACGGAAAATCGACACTTCTTCCTCTGAGAATTTCCACCGTCCGTTTAGGTTCTCAAATAATACTCGCCAAATAACTTGGTGTCTTTCCTCCTGAGCTTAGTTTCTGCAAGGTGGATTCAACCCTCATCTATCCTTTGGAATTTCCAAGTCTCTATCCCTCCTGAGCTTGATTCTTGCTGCAAACTCAAGGATTCTAAGGGATTCTTGCACGCACTCCTTGCAGCCTCCACTATAACCCATGGTTATCCAAACACTCCAATTTTCCGCACTCCTTACGACAAAAATTATTCAACCAGTCACTTGGTTGGAAAATTCTAAGACTTTTCTTAGCCTGCACACACTTTGCACAACTCTGTGCTATACTTAAATTGTTGTTGGTATAAGAACAACTCTATCTCTCCTGAGATTTTCTGAGGTAAAACTCATAATCTTGTCAATGCACTCCTTGTGGACCTTCATTGCACTCTTTTCAGGAATTCTCAGGACGAGGAGAAATCGAATCTTATACTCTCCCTCTCACAGACTCATACATTCAACATCAAATCATACACATAAAGCATTGAAACAAATGCATAACAGAGCATATAAGCAAACTATAAACATACCATTCAATAGATGCAAATAGTAACCATAACACACCATGAAATTGGATCAAATCATTCTTATATTAATTAAAGTGATTATGTACATGGGTTTTCTATATTAACAACTATATTCCCATACAACTTCTACAATCTATGTTCTTCTCTACTCTCCTATGCTCTCTCTTGCTCTCTTACAATGAGAATGATAATAGAATACATACGAGGGAGTCTTATTCGAGTTTTCCCTCCTACAATTGTAAGCTATCTTATCAAAATTAAAGACTACAAATACTTTACATTCATTACAAATAAATGCCTACAACTGGAAGATGAGAGTGATGCTCAAGATCTGCATTAAAATCCCCAAAAGAGAATTTACATTCTTCCAACTATTACATTAATGTGCCATCCTTTGAAATTAAAAATATCTTCAAAATGAGCACTGGTGTATATCCAGCTATCCTCCACTTGTTCTTGCTTTGTTGGTGATGCTCCTACATCACACACTCAGTTGTTAAGCTGAGGAACTCATCATTATGGTTCTTCCTTTACGTGATAAGAATAAACCACTTTTTGAATCGATGATACCTGTAGATAAATCCCTCCCTTTGTTGTGCCTTTTTCCCGGACTTATCTCGACCAAACAAGAAGGGGAGGTGATCCATATTGATCAATAAATATACCCCAAATTCTCTCGATCATGAAACAAGGAACAATTTATTATTGGTTTCACCCCATAGCTAGCTCATTAAAGAGTCATGGTTTGCGGAAAATGTGACGCTCACCTCTTATTTATGTAATATGCCTACCATTTTCCTATGTTGATCGGCTCTTCTAGCCCTTTTTTTTCTTATCCCACTTTGAACCAGTGATGCTCCTGCTTCATATCTGATGGTCCTTCTTTAACTCAAAAACGATTAACTCAATCCAATGCTTATTGGGAATTCGGGTGTTCGGGATCTCAGGCAGTTTTCCTTTCTTATCCTATCCTTCCACTCAACTTGATCCAACGGTCGAGAATGCTCCCTGAGTAGATCAACAATTAGGGATGATTGTGGGGTCCCAACTAGCCCGACGTTTAAAACTATTGTCGAGTTTCTCAATAGAAACTGCTCATTAGTAGTGGAACTGATGTCAACCATAGATCTATTGGTGGCTGACAATCAACGGTCTAGACTAATTACAGGATTGGAATTAATGCATTGTTTATTTCTCCTTTCGCGCTCTGCAATCAATCCATGCCCTTGATTTGGCGCTTGTGTATCCAACGGTCACGACTTGATCTGTTCATCGTTATTTCTCTTGAGGTTTTAGAGTGGATTCCTCTGCACCTCGATTTATGTCTTCTGCGTGACTACTCCTTAAAATTGTCTCAATGAACAAGATTCTTCCTTGAATCCTTTGGAGTTTTCCTGTGGGGATTTCGATCCCAATGGCATCTACAATGCAATCTTCCTTCTGAGCTTTGATTAATGTTCTTGCTTCTAAGCTTTGAATATCTACATATTGTTTGACATTTTCATTCTCTGCATATTGTTTGACATTTTCATTCTCTTCTAATTGTTATACTATTGACATCAATGATAATTCATCAATGACAATTCATCATAACAACTTATTATCACATCACAATGACATCAACTGTTGACATCAATGACAACATATCAATGACAATCTATCCAACAATCCCCCCCTTTGTCATTGATGGCAACACACTAACTCCATATACAAACTCCCCCTCTGATGATGATTCTCTCCTCTGAAGTTACTCTCCCCCTTTGACATCAATGGAAAAGGTTTTCTCCCCTTATGATCAACCTCTGTTTGTCTGCATGTTGTTGACCAAAATATGAATTTGGGTAGCTCCTCTTGGAATCATGTTCTTCCTACCATAACTGAATGACTCCCCCTATCAATATGATCGCTCTGCTTCTGACTACTCTCCCCCTTTGTTTCAAAAAGAGTAGCTCTTCCTAGCAAGGTCTCTTCCCCTATTAATTACTAATTGTTTATCTCAGTCCATTGGTATATTTCTATTCAAATAAGTAGTCTTCTTGATACCAACTTGTAGTGATACCCATTTGTAGTGATCTAGTCTTTCAAAACTTAATCTAATTACTTTCTTATTTAATAACCAAATTACTCCTCCTAAGTTTTTATTGACTTTCCTTTGTTAAATAGAACAAGAGTATGAATCTTAATGATCTTTTTGATTTGCTTCTTATTCTTCTTTGATATTTCATAGGAATATCAATTGAGGAATGATACCAATTGATTTAAATACCAATTTTGTTATCAATTGATCTTTGTTGAATGATACTCCTTTAACTTCTCTGCTACCTTTATTTTTCCTCTTCTCGTATTCTACAACTAACCCTACCAATGATTTTTCTTTTGACCACTAATATATAGATAGTCAAGATTTTCCATATGTTAGTTTTAAAAACTCTTGGCATGATCCTTTGATTTTATAGAAACCAATTTAAAATTATTTTTGTATTTTCTCTCTTTGGATAACAAATTATGACTTCATCAGAATTTGATATTGTCCCATATTTTTCTATAGGCACTTCCTTTTCTTGGGCTTGATTTATTTCATATGGAATTTCACATTGTTTTTTAGGACCTTCACCCATCATGTTCTTATTATTAATTTCTTAATTTTCAAGTATAATATCATATTTCTTGCTTTCTCCTGCAAACTTTCTTCTCCATATCTTCCTATGAGATATTCTGTTTTTTCTTTTCTTTTTGGGTCTTCTCTTTCTAATTGCGTTTTTGGAGATTTGTCATCCCCTTTCTTCTTCCAACTTTTATTAGGTTTTTTCACTGACTTGAATGACTTATTTAAGGATTGGCTTTTTGAACTCTTACATTTTTGGGATTTGTTCCCAAACCTATCACAGTTGTAACATCTCATTGTATGACAAAATTTTGTTCTGTGCCTAACAAAATTACATCTCCAACATCTAATTGAGTTTTTGGATTTTCTTGTATATCCTTCCTCTAGTTTCTTGCAGTTTGTTGCTTTATGCCCAAAGATATGACAAGAAAAGCAATAGCCATTGAAGGTATTTTCATTCTTGATTTTGTTTTGGCTTGAGAAATTTGTCATTTGATTTTCTTCTTCCTTTTTACTTCTATAGCTTCCTTCCTTAACAAAGTTCATGACTAATTGCTTTGTAATTGCACCTTTTCCTTTTGAGAAGGATGATCCTTTCTCATGTTTGTAAATGGTGCTCCATTTGTCATTTTCTTCTTTCTTATTGTATCCAAGACCAGTTTTTTCATCAGTTGATCTTTGGCTCTTCCAAATCTTATCTAGGATAGCTGAGATATTCTAGAAATTGACAATCTTATTTGTCTTTTCATTCATATTTTTGAGATTGACTATTTCTAACTTCAATATTTGACATAATTCTTCTTCTTTAGTCAACTGAATCTCCAAGTCTTCTTCCACTTTTTTAGCATGTTCAAGTTGAGTCTTTAGATTGATGACTATTTCTTTTGTCTCATCCAAGAATTCTTTGCATTTAATAGTTTTGCCATATGTCTTCAATTCTTCCATATTTTTTGTTAGATCAAAAACTTTAGTTTTCAATATTTTGTTCTCTTCCTCGTATTCTAGCCGAATCCTTTTGAGGTTGATGGATTCTAATTCAAACATTTGGCATGATTCTTCCTTTTTAGTTATTTTGATCTTTTGGGCTTCTTCCTTTTTCTTAGCTTCTTCAATTTGAGTCATTATATATGCATTAGTACTTTCATTTATCTTTTTGAAATTGATTATTTCCAATTCCAACATGTGGTAAGAATTTTCTTTCCTTGTTAACTAGATCTTTAGGTATTCTTCACTTTCTTTAATTTCCTCAAGTTGAGTGTTTAGATTGTTAACTAATTCTTTTGATTCTTTTAGTACTTCTTTTCTTTTACTGTCATGTGTCTTTAATTCTTCCATCTCTTATGTTAAATTAATAACTTCATTTTTCAATATTTTGATCTCTTTTTCTTTGTCTTCTTGTTGAAATATTTGTTCAAACTCTTCATGGCTAGATTGATCTAACTGTTGAAGTAGCAACATATCTTTCTGTTGGAGTTTCTCCAACTCTTCTAGAGAGTACATAGTTGTATACTCAACATGGTCAAAAACATCCTTAGTAACTTCAATATATAGACCATTTCCTAGTTCCATACTAATCACTTCAAATGTAGTTATAACATCAGTCTTAAAATCTAATATTTTTTATTTAGTGATTACTGAGGTATGCCCCAATTCTTTGATGAGGTTATCGTCTTCATTGTTGACTGAGATCAAATCCTTCATTTCATTCTGATTAGAAATATTTTTCTTTGTATTATGTTCTTCAATCCGATTAAAATTTTCCTTTTATTTATCTTCTTCCTTATCTTGATAAGAATTCTCTTCTTCTGAGTTTTGTTCTTTATTCTGATAGGAATCTTGTTTATCTGAGTCTTGTTCCTGACTTTGATATGATTTATTTTCTTCTTGTGTTTCATTCTGATAACAATTTTCTAGTTGGATCCATAATTCTTTAGTATATTTGTAGTGTCTCATCTTTTCTTTGACTTAGTCTGACAATCCATCCTGGATTGCTTTTAAGGCTACTGAATTGTTTCTCCTTGCCTCCTTTGCAGTTTTGGTTTTTCTCTTTGAAGTAGTTAAGTGCCAGGGATTACTTAATACTGAATCCCAAACTCCAGATCCTCTTGAATTCATATATCTTTTCATATTTTCCCTCCATGAAGAATAATCTGTTTCATTAAATAAGGGAGATTCATTTGTGGAGATAAAAATTTGTCCACCCATTTCTTCTGAATCTACCTTCAGTGTTTAAATTGTGTTGAAAGCACCCTCTCTGATACCAATTGTTGAAATGGATACTTAACACTAAGAGGGGGGGTGAATCAGTGCAACAAAACTTTGGAAAATTTTCCACTTTTCATAAATTAACTGAACAAAATATATTTATTTCATTTTCTCAATCAATATATATAAAACAATAAATACTTTATTTATTTATTTAACTTGAATGAATACATAAGATCAATCTTTGAATTTCATCTTCAAACAATTATGAGATACCCATCTCTCTGTTACAAGACCCAGCTTGTAGTTCTCAGATCCAACTGAGAAATGAGGAATCCAACCCTCATAACAAGTCCCAACTTGTTGATCTCAGATCCAACTGAGATGTGAGGAATCCAATCCTCATACAAGACCCATCTTGTAAACAGGCACCAACCTGATAGAATGGACCTTCATTCAATCCATTATATATAAATATATATACTTCAACAAATTCAACTCCCCTTTCTTCTCACCATTATTTCTTGTTTATATAGTCTTCCAACTGGTGTGAATTTGAATCATTGTGTCTTTTGATATTTGAACCATTGTACCTTTTCATTTAAATGATAATATTAATCTTTAAATAATATCATTTTTCCTTTTATCCTTTATTCATAATTCTCATGAATTAACTCTCTTTTAATCATGAATTTGTGTTGGTTATTTTGTCTTCATGAGTTGATCACAGACATGGATCGACTCATTATACCATACTCATGCTTCTGTCGTGTTCTTAGTTAACAAACAGATTATATTTGATCTTTTATCGATTATCTATATTGTTCTAGTGTTAACTCTCTGTCGAATTAAATATGTATGTGATTCTTCCTTCAAACCATTTACATATGACCATATGCACAAAACCACATGCTTATTGATTTAAGCGATGCCTCTTCTTTTTCCCTTTGTTTCTTTATTCCATACGACCACATGTGGTGACCAGAAGCTAAGCTAAATAAGTGCTTGATCACTTGTCAATATCAACGGTTACATTTCAATGTCATGATGAGATGGACGGTTCTCATTTACTTCAGAACTTCAGCTATTCGTGGCTCTTGAATTATGGAGTAGCAATTCCTCTGAAGTGATTACCTACCGAATGAGTCACAAAGCGGTGGTGACCGCTTGTTGTCAATTAACACATCCACTTACACTATCCTTCCATTACGCTTGATCATTGATTGGGAATGCTCTCGAAGTAGATCAATGGTTAGCATTGAATTCGACCTTCGATGCTTTAGGTGATTTCTCCTTCAAAGTCCTTGAATCTTCTGGAGTTCATTTTTCCGAAGTAGATCAGACGATTGGATTTTATTTGCACGATGAATGGTTCTCGTTCATTTCAAAACTTCGAGACTTCAGGTATTTTCTAGTGGTGAAACTCCTGAAGTACAAACTCTTGGAGTGATGTAACTTGCTGACGTCACTTTTTGACATGACACTGACTGAGTGGTTGCCACATGTCACTTAGATTCATGACTTATGCATACTTGAAATGCCAAGTGCACTTTGACACTTGTCATCATCTGATTGTGCCACATTTCCTTGCTAACGTGGATCTCCTCATGTGGAACATGTTATTCTCCTAGATCTAATGGTTTTCCTAACTCCTTAAATGTATCTCAGATCGACATCTGAGAGTGACTTCGAAACTTCGGCCTTTGGGTGAACTCATATGTTTTGAATCCTTTTTCTTTGAATTGGTCAACGCCAAAGTTGACCACTATTCTAATCCAATGACCATTATGTATTGTTCATATCTGATGGTCCTCATTTACTTCAGGACTTTGGGGCTCCAACCTTCATGTTTTCTTATCCTATCCTTCCACTTTATATGGATCGGGCGGTCAATATGACTCCCAAAATATTTCACAGATCAGACAACTCATGTCCTCTTCAGAACATTTGCGGCTTATATTGTCCTTCCACTTTACTCAATACAATGATCAGTATCTTATCTGAAGTGTTCCTCGGATAGGATGATTCGTGTCCACTTCGAGACTTCAGGTATTCTTACTTTTTATCAACCCTTTTCTGTCAAAGTGGTCAGCACCGAAGTTGACCAATGTTGATCTAATGGTTCCCCTTTTCTATTCCAGATCAAAGAATAATACTTAAATCTATATCAAATATTGATCTAAGGGCTGAGAAACATCTCAGAGCTCCTACTTCAGATCTGGTGGTCTTTTTTTAACCCGAAAATAATTAACTCAATCCAACAGCTATCAAGAATTCGGGTATTTGGGATCTCAGGCCTTTTGCCTTGCTTATCCTATCCTTCCACTCAACTTGATCCAATGGTCGAGAATTCTCCTTGAGTAGATCAACAATCATGTATTATTGCAGGGTCCCAACTAGCACGACATTTAAAACTATTTTTGAGTTCTGCAATGGAAATTGCTCGTTGGTAGTGGAACTGATGCCAACCATAGATCTATTAGCGAGTGATGATTGACAGTCTAGACTAATTGTAGGATTGAAATTAACACATTGTTTAATTCTCCCTTCGTGCTCCACAATCAATCCATTCCCTTGATCTCGCGCTTGTGTATCCAACGGTCACGACTTGATCCGTTCATCATTATTTCTCTTGACCTTTTAAAGTGGATTCCTTTGCACCTCATGTTATGTCTTCTGCGTGACTACTCCTTAAAATTTTCTCAATGAACATGATTCTTCCTTGAATCCTTTGGATTTTTCCTGTGGGGATTTCGATCTCGATGGAATTTCTACAATGCACTCTTCCTTCTGAGCTTTGAATCTCTGCATACTATTTGACATTTTCATTCTCTGCATATTGTTTGACATTTTCATTCTCTGCTAACTATTATACTATTGACATCAATGATAATGCATCAATGATAAATCATCAATGACAATTCATCATAACAACTTATCATCACATCACAATGACATCGATTTTTGATATCAATGACAACACATTAATGACAATATGTCCAACAAGGAGGTTGTAAGCCTCATACATGCAGTTGAGATACCTATTCTTCTCAATAGAAGAAGTTGGATCAATCTATGTTTCCATAGTAATTTGGTACAAGACTCTACATCTTAGTTGATAAATAATTTTCAACTTCCACTSAAAGCATTTATGAGGCATGAGAAGTATTTCCAATGAGTAATACATCTTCTTTGACTGCATATTCCTCCTATTCTTGCAAATAGACATGCGTGTGTGCTTTCTCCTAGTAATCAAGGCTCTCATACCATGTGAAGTTTTCACAATGAACCTAGATAGTAGAAAATGAACACACAAAGCCTACGATAGAGAAGATAAGAGAGTAGAATGAAATATTTGTATTAACTGAATGATTAATGGTAAAATTACATATGATAGACACTCATGAGCCAATTAATTTTCCATATTAGTGATATAGAGAGATCTAGACACTCATTGACAAACACTAGAGTGAACTATCGCCTATTCCCTATTAATTGGCCATGAGGTCATTAGTTAACTAACTAAACACTAGTGTAGTGAGGAGAGAATCATGCATGCACATGTGTGGTTCCTTCTTGGTGGTAATTCCAAGGTAAATTTGCTCTCATGGTGATGATACTGAGGTATGCATGCAACACTTGGTGATAATACTTAGGTTTCCATGCAAGACTCCACTTCACTAGTATAAGTGTGGTGTAACTAACTCAAGACTGAAGAGTACGTGGCACCCTCATCTAGGAGAGAATATCTTTAACCAAGGGAACCCTCAAAATAGACTAGTCAACCTAGGAAAATAAATACTAGGTGAGTGTGTAATATCTCCAACAAATTTTTGTGGGCAGAAAAATTAGTGATTCATTGGAAAGAATCAATTACCTCTATTCTTTTTACGAATTCAGAGGTCGTTTCTTGATTTGACGAAAATAGCCTTGCATGATTGTGGTACTTCACCTATATCATGGGTTCCACATCACTAAGTTTGTTATTTGAAAGATAAGGATAGATGGTAAGAACATTTATATTCCTTTCCAAGCATTATATGTGAGCAAAAGTATGAGGTAAATTGATTAAGTTCAACCTGTGCAAAATTGGCAATAGAGCATGACGCCACACAAATTTTTTTAATGACTTGACATTAGGCTAAGTTTGTTCCTCGTCTCTATTTTCCTGACATTTCTTTACTGCTAGCAAACACCTATAGCACCGATGAAGTTTCCTTGGTACCATATAATCATGCCCCCACTACTGGTGAGAATTTATAGCCATAACGGGCTTACTTATACTTCCCACAAAATTTTATAGTGCTTTCAACTTCCTTTGAATTTTTCATTGGTATCACCCTTTAAGGTTTTGATATAAGCATTGGTATGAAAATTGGGTGTTAATGAAGTGGGGTGGAATGAGATTTTCTTACACATATTGGCCTTGTCAAAACCTGTGATCTTGGTGGGTCTCTTTCTTGAAGATATGGTTAGGCTATAATTTTAATTTTAAGTGGGCGGGCTCATAGATTACTTGAAAAGGTACCTATAGATTCATGCTATGCATACATGTAAGCACTCAAAATTATTGGGAGAGTAACACCATGACCAAGAGAGGATCGTATTCAAACACTAACTTTGTAATTTTCTCGCCCAAGGATTAACTTGAGAATTCTAAAAATATTAACAATATTTGTTCATCCAATTCTCATTGTTTGACCCTAGCGTCCCCTTTTTACCTTGAAGCGTATAGATTGCATTCTTGGGTTTAAAATTTCAATGAGAAAACCCCCATAGAAGGTGGATTTATTATTCCTAATCATAAATATTGTGTCACTTGTGACAGGTGTATTGAGATTAGAGTCTGAAAAGGAAATAAAGCAAGAAGATGGGTCAACACTTATTCAAAAAGGTAAGAGAAAATGAAAATACAATTGTACAAATGCAAGTCAAACATTAACCAAAATTTTAAAACAAATCTTATGAAACAAATCCTATTATTAAATCCTAGGTCTGTGTCTCTTCTTCCTGTTCCTCCATCATACCATCCATCTCTCAACCTATTTTTTACTTAGTTTCTCTTCAATGGTGTGTTGGGTCATTGTAATTTGTTTTTATCTTCCTTTTTTGTTTTTCATCATTTCCTTACTCTTTATAAGGTCAATACAAGACATGATTTGAATTAAACAAAACACATCACCATGGTTATGTCACTATTGGGTTGCAAACAGGATAATTTAGGCCTTTTGATGCAAAAATACATTGATTGCAAGAATGCCCCTATTCTTGCAAACAATATAGAACAAGTTTTTTTGCGAGTTTCAACATTCATAAAATATTTAAAAGTTTGAATTAAGTTATTACTATTGCAGGGTTATGTTTGTGGTTATTATTTTAGCTAGTAATTAAACCCAAAAAAATGCATACCTGTAATCACCACTCTCCACAGAAGAAGTTGTGGCAAGGTTTATGTTAGGAATTATATCAAGAGGGGAGAAAGATAGGCCAACTCACCATTCCAATCATCCCCTGAACCTCATGAAGATGAAACTATGCACACAACTATGCAAATACACAAATCCCCCAAATCAAAGACAACCAAACATCAGAGGAAGAGGCGAATTATCCCATTAATAGTTGCAATGGATTTTGTATCATCTAACACAAGCATTAAAGAATCTCCCAAGGAAAAATGCAACAAAAAGAGGGAGGAAATCCAAGTCCCGGGAATGCCAATCAAAACTAATGGAAAGACCATGCAGAATCACAACAAAGGAGAGACCTCAGGGGTCAAAATTATTGTCCTAGAAACAGAGTAAACTACTTATGAACAACTAGAGAAATATCTCGTGGACAATGGTCCATACCTTGAGAACGATTTTGAGGGTATTAGACCAGAAATAGAGCATGTCCCAAAACAGGTTTTAGAGGAGATCAAACCAGAGACAAAGGGGAAAATTTTGATGGAGAATTAACCTATAAAAAACACTTTTGATGACAAAACTGAGAGAAAAACTAGGGATGAGCTTAAAGGTGAGATCAAAGTGAAAATTTAGACCAAGCCTAAGATCGAGGAAATGAAAGATAGCAAGCTACAGGTGGAAAGAATCAGTCAGTAGAACATTATAATGAAGCAAGAAATCCATGATCTACAACAACAATATAAATATATTCAAGTGCAACATTCAAATCTAGAAAGGAAGTATCAAAATCTGTAGAAGAAAAATCAAAAGGCACTACCCAAATTTTCTGAAAAAAAAACTTTGTGTTTTCTATGTTTTAGTCATTGGATTTTGGCACACAATCTGAACAGATGGAGGTGAATTTTTGAAAATGGAAAGATTTTATTTTTTTCAGAAAAATCCCATTCACAAAACCCTCTCTCATATTTTACACATGTATCACGGTTTGGGAGAATCGAAGAGACCTTTGAGGCCGTTTTTCCATAAATTCACCAAATGCTCTATTTTTCCCTTTTTTAGTCATTGGATTTCGACACGCATTTTGAATAGCTGGAGGTGAATTTTTGAAAAATGAAAGATATTTTTGTTGAGAAAAATACCATTCAAAAAAACGTCTTTTATATTTTACACATGTATCACGTTTTTGGAGAATCAAAGAGACCTTTGAGGCCATTTTTCCAAAAATTCGCCAAATGCTCTGTTTTTTCCTGTTTTTGTCATTGTCTTTAGGTGCACCTCCTAAACATATGGAAATTAATTTTTGAAACAAAAAACAAGTATCACGGTTTGAGAGAATCAAAGAGATATTTGAGGTCGTTTTTCCCAAAAATTCACCAAATTCTGGGTGAGTTTTGTTCTAGTGTTCAAGGTTGGTCTCCATTTTTTGTTGTACGTGGGAATCCATGCGAATTTTATAGCCAACAAAACTTGAGAAGATTTATTTCTATAAGCCTGTTCTACTTAAACTATCAAAAAATCAGCTCTAGTTGCACTAATATGATTTTGTTTAGGTCTAGTTAGAGGCATTGTTGCCACTTGTAATAAGTAGTTACCTTTTGATAAAAACAATGGTTTTTTAGGTCGAATTGAGGAGAATATTATGAAATGCAACTTCCACTCAGTTCAAACAAATGTTTACATTTTTAATTAAGTAATAACAAGTGAAGTTGTACCCAGAGAGTCCGATTGTGATGTAAAGATAAACTGAAAGTTTAGAGCAAAGATAGGTGGTCAAACTCTCTTGGGAAAAGGGATAAATAGATAATAAAAAAATAATGTAAGGGGGTTCATTTTTTGTGGATCGAGAATAAGGATTGTGGTTGGACCTTGAAGAAAAACATGTTTAAGTTTTCCACTTGGTGAATATAACTTTTGGTAACAGATTGTGTTTTCATTTTCAAATCTCATATATCTTCTTATTTTATTTAGATGCAAATTGTAAATGTATACAATCTGTTGTTTCTTTTCCTTTCAGCTATTGTTTTAATAAACCTTTTACTATCATGCAACCTGACTTCAGTTGTTTCTTTAGTAAAAATTTTGTTGCAATGCAACATGTTTGGAGGATTTGTATCTAAGTACATGTTTTAGAGTTGGAAATTACTTCAAGTCTAAAATTCCATACAACAAGTAACTAATTATATGCTTGTTTGTATTTATTTTGTTATCTCTTCATGTATGTGTCTTCTCATCATAACGTGTGCCACCAACTAAGGGAAACCTTGCAGTGATAGTTTTAGATAGTCCAACTACATCTCCATCATTGAAAACCCATTTATCAGCTGACCAATAAACTCAATTCATAAAAAAACCAATCATTCCAAAACTTGAGGTGGCCTAGCTCTACCCTTTAGCAGTCAAGTTCACACCTTAGGACCACCACCTACTATGTACATCACCCTAGGTTATCAAGAAAAATATTTTTTGAGGGCTTGGGCATTGACATGTAGTTCTTGAATCTCCCCTTCCATATTTTCCAGTTTAAAGGTTCTAGGGCCAATCACTTCATGAATCAAATATGGCCCAATCCATAATTGTTGAAACTTAGAATGTTTCCCTTTAGTTTCATTGGCCTTATCCCATTTTTGGACCAGGTTTCCTACCTAGAATTCTTTATGGTTGACAAAATTCTTATCAAACCAACATTTTACTAACTCTTGGTGTTGAGTTAGATTTTCCTTAGCTTTCTTCTTTTCTTCTTCCAATTTGAGGAGATTATTTAATCTGTGTTGCATAATTGGATAACTCTTTTCCTGAGTCGATTAGGATAGTTACTGGGAGGGTAAGAACATGTGAGTAGGCATAATAGCTTCTTTATCATACATCAAGAAAAAGGGAGAATTATCCAAGGAGGCTTTTGGTGTTATACTATCAACCCACATAGTGTTAGGTAATGCTAACTGCCAATTACTTTGGTAGTCGGTAACAATATTTTTTATAATTCTTATCAAGATTCTTTTCATAGAATATACTAGACCATTATCCTAGGGATAATAATTTGTTGCATATTTCATCTTGATGTTGTTTTCCAATGCATATTCAGTTATCTTCAATGAAGAAAATATTTTGCATTGTCAAAGACCAAAGATTGAGGAACATCAAACCTAGTTACTATGTGAGAGTTGGGTAAAGAGATCACATAATTTTTGTTTACCACCTTGAGAAGGGTCACTTCTTTCCGATGAGTGATTTAATTTGTTGTTGTCAATATGTATGTGTGAATTTAGGAGGAGTTGGGATTAATTTCCCCTTTTAAGTATAGACCCCACTATTGAAATGGGCATTCTATTGTGACAGATTGCAATGGGAATGTGGGTCTCCTTTCTCTTCTAGTTGAATTTTGGCATACCTCACATCGTCTATCATATGCATGTGCATTTTTTAAAAATTGTAGGTTAATAGTAACCTTCCTTGAGTATATTTTGTATTGTTCTATCTCCCTCGAAATTTCCTCTAGCAGGACCATCATGCAGCTCTAATAGAACTATGCCCTCATCAGGATTTTCCAAGCATCTAAGAAGTACATCATCATAGTTTCTCTTGAAGATAATTCCATTGAAAATTTGGTACTTGGCAGACTCAACCCAAGGTCCTTATACTTTCTTGGTTCTATATAGTGAGGAGGATATCCATGAGTTAAATAATACTTCATTTTGTAGTGCCAGGAGTCTGAGGTAACAAGGAGGTAACGGATTTGTTCTTCGATTAGAGCCCCCTCTTCATTGTTGGAATCTCCTTCAGAATAAAAAACAATATTACACAACCCTTGTCCTTTCACAATTCTCACAAGTTTATTTTCTAAATCATATTCTTGAAGGGTTATCATCCAATTATCCCTTTTCTCCCCTAGGTATTTTTGTACAAGAAAATTATTGACCATGGGGTAAGGTACTATCACTTTGGTTCTAGAATTCAATAGGAAAGGTCTAAAATATTTTATTTCCTTGAAGATAACATAAGCCTTTTTTTCTACTACAAGATAATCTATCTCTACTCCATGTAATCCAAAACTCATAAAAGATACTAGGAACTCATTCCCCTTCTCACTCTTCTGAGTGAGAATAGTCATGAATGAAGTATCAAATGTATTAATCCCTAGACAAAGACCCATACAAATCCCCCATGTTAGGTATAAAACCACTTATTAATCCCCTTATCAAATTATTACATTTCTTGTGCTATATTTGCATGTAGTCTCTGAACCCCTTCATCACACCCTTTCACTATATTTCTACCATTTGTATCTTATATATACCAAGGAAACCTAGTCTTAGGATCATATTATCTCATCTCATATTGTATTATGAAGTGGATATATTGTAAAAGGAGGTTTTTCTCGTTCAAGTGGACTGTAATTATTTATTTTTTATCATTTTTAATGAATTGGATCATAATATTTTGTAGATTCAGAGCTCATTGATCCTAGGATTTTTCTTCTCCAAGCAAATGATCTTATAATTTTCTCTAACTAATTTTGGTAAAAATTTCATCTTCTAGACGATAAGAAAAGGATTCACATAGCAACTTTGAACTTTGAGATAAAATCATATCAATGGTATCAATGGATAGTGAAAAGGTAGCCCCCTCTTTATCATTATACATGGGGTTTGTTTACAGTAGACTTAGAAGCACAATATGGGAAAGTGTGGGAACAAGACTACTTTTTTCAATTGACAAGAATCAAGCACTTAGGTGATATTGAAGATTATATTTCATAATTTCAGGTATTGGCCACAAGGGTGGATGACATAAGTGATCAACAATTGTTGGAAGCTTACATGGGTGGATTAAAACAACACATCAAATATGATCTTTTATGAAGACATCCTACAAATGTTATGAAATCCACACAAAATGCTCGTCATATTCAAGAAAAGAATAAGGATACAGACAATTCTACAAGTGGGGCATACACAAGAAGCAGAGATCATTTTGGGGCTCATAAGATAATCATACCGCAACCAACAAGGTTGACACCTCAACAAATGGATGAAAGAAGAGCAAAGGGACTATGTTTCAAGTGTGATATAAAGTACAGTAAGGGGCATAAATTCATTGAGAAGAAAGTATTCTATGTTGGACACACCTACCACACTTAGAGGGGGGGTGAATGAGTGTGGGGCTCTTTTTCCCAAAACTTCCCTCTTGCACAAAAACTCATCACTTAACATTCAACATTTATTAATTACCCATTGTTTTCATTTATAACCAGTTAGATGTGAGCACATATCAGCAACATATATCAGCAATATATCATCAACAAGTCATCACCACAATGAAGACAAAGAACACAAGATGTATGTACAATTTTCTTTTTATTACGGACTACAATCCT
>SNQJ01S0002221.1:32591-66575 GCA_010110895.2 Picea sitchensis
CGATCCATCTTCATCATGTATCAATGACAACTCATTGATCCATCTTCATCTATGCATTCTCATCAAGGAAAATACATATTATATTACATCAATTATCAATCAATCAATCCTTTGACATCAATCAATCACTTGACATCAATCAAACCATTGGCATCAATGACAACATGATCCAACATTCTACATAGACAATGAAGAGGAAGAAGATCAATAATTGGAACCATCACAAGATATAGAGCTAGAAGAGACTATTCCAACAATATCTTGTCATGGATTGGCCGAAATCAGTACTCCAAAAACCCTGAATATAGAAGGATATATCAAAAATAAAATAAAAAGTAACAATATTGATTGATTCTAGTAGTACCCATAAATTCATCAATTGCAAACTAGCAAAATATCTCAATTGCTTTGTATATAGAGCACTGGAGTTCCAAGTAATTATTGCAAATGGAGGTACCATAAATTTTTATGGGAAGTTCCATAGTATTAATCTCAATATGGGGAATTATTTGTTGGATAGTCCCATGATTTCCATCAAAATGGTTGGTGTTGATGTTGTACTAGGGGTCCAATTGTTACAATCATTGGAACAATTGCCTTTAATTTTCAAGATATTTTCATGATATTTTCCTCGTAAGGCAAGGAAATTGATCTTAGAGGTATCCAATGGAAACCCTCTAAAGTGATAAGCTCTAAAAACATGAAAAAATTACTCACAAAAGGACACCATGGTGTAATTTCACAATTGAGATCAATAGATGTTCAAACATCTATATCCTCTGCTCCAATGGATCTCCAAAATTTATCAACAATCGTTCCAAGGTATTTGGAGAGATACCTAAGGGTCTTCTACCTACTCAATATCGTGACCATGCTATCCACTTGCAACCAGGAAGTGTAAATCTAGTATTAAAGAAGATAATTAGTGACAAGATCCCAATGAAAACTATTAAGAAGCTGTGAAATTGAGATATTATCGAGTACCTAGTCAAATGTAAGAACCTACCAGTAGAAGAGGCAACATGGGAAGATTATTTCTTCATGAAGACATAGTCATGGCTATCAAGTGTTGAGGAAAACACTTTTCTGAAGGGGAGGGGCATGTTAATCCCTAGACAAAGCCCCATACAAAGCCCCCATGTTAGGTATAAAATCCCTTATTAATCCCCTTTTCGTATTATTATAGTTATTGTGTTATATTTGCATGTAGGCTCTGAACCCCTTCATCTCACCCTTTCATTATATTTGTACTCTCTCTCTCTATACACACATGCACACACACACCAATGAGACCTAGTCTTAGGATTATCTTATCTCATCCCATATTGTATTCTAAAGTGGATGTATTTTAAAAGGAGGTTTCCCCAGTCAAAGTAGACTTTAATTATTGACTTTCTATCATTTTTATGGTGTTGGATCATAACAAGATGTGAATGTTTAAATGATGAAGTCTTGAATAAAATCAAGGCTTAGTAGAGCCATAGCCTTTGATATTTATTTCCTAATTTTGGTGAAATATTCCCTTTCTTTAGGACCCCATTTAAATCCTGCTTCTTTTTTTATCATGTCTTGGAGTGGTTTGATCATTTCAGAAGCTTGGAAGAAACCTCCTTACAAAATTAATTTTACAACAAAGGAATGCATAGACTTCTTATTATGGGGAAAATAAATTTTGGAAATAAATTTTGTCCTTTCTAGCTCTATCATTATCCCATCTTTGGAAACAAAAAACCCTAAGAGATTTCCTCCATTCACTGCAAAGACATATTTTTGGGGATTTAAAGAAATACTATATTTTTTGCACCTAGTGAAAATCTACCTCAAATGATTCACATGATATTTTTTATCCTTAGAGATTATAGTGACATCATCGATGTAGACCACTATTGATTTACCAATCAATCCCTTAAATGTTACATCCATCGCTCTCTGGAAAGTTGCCCCTATATTAATTAATCCAAAAGGAATATTTTTATAAGAATAGGTTTCCCACTTGGTTCTGAATGTTGTTTTCAATCGGTCATCGTGGGAAACTAGAACTTGATTATAGCCTAAGAATCCATCTAAGAGGGATAACATCTTAGATCCAGAAATGCATTGTAAAATTTTCTCCATTGGGGATAAAGGGTAATTGTCCTTCTCTGAATCGTTGTTCAGATTTATGAAGTCAACACAGAGCCTAATATCCCCATTCTTATTCCTAGTAAGAACTAGATTGGCAATCCATTAGGTGTGTCTAACAGGCAAGATAAATTTAGTAACCATGACTTTATTCAATTCTCCCTTCACCGGGGGCTCTAGGTTGGGATGCATTTTCCTTAGCTTATGTTGGAAAGGCTTCAGCTAATGCTTCATCGGTATAACATGTTGTATGATTATAGTATCAAAGGTTTTGAAGTCATCATATGTCCATGCAAATACATCTTTGTACTCCTTGAACAATTTTATAAAATATATTTTTTCTTGTGGTTAACAATTGGTACCAAGATTTACAGTCTGCAGGTGGTCATCGGTTCCCAAATTGATGAATTCATACTACACGGTTGAGTCGTTGGTCTTCTAGTTGGTGACCTTCTTAAACTTATCTTGTAGGTCATAAATTTTCTCAAGTCTCACCAAAGTTCTATGAATGGTATTTATCTAAACCTTTTTTTTATTGCTTTCCCTGGAAGAACTTGTATTTGACCATTCAAATATTGATCATGCTAATATTCATCAATGGATGAGTCTTTAAAGGTATCTTTCATGTGCAATAAATTGATAATTTGTCTGTAATTATCAAAGACTCTCCAATTGAAGATGTTATTAGGTATTGACATCCTTTATAATAATTACACAAAGAATGTATCATGCATTATTCCTTCATATGGAATTAACTTACATGAAACATTTGTCAATAAATATACATCATGATTGAAATAATGAGGCACAAGACTAATGCTAAAAGATTAAAAATTTGTTATTAAATCCCATACCTCTTGACGGTAGTGTTTGATATGGTTGGATATGCAATGGACATGATTTATTATCTATCTTATCAAAATTTCATAATATCCAAACACCTTTATCAACTTAACTTTAAGATCTATTGTTTTTCTTCATCTTTGGATCAGAGCCTCATACTCAAAAGTATTGTTATTGCACTAGAATTCAAGTTTACATGCTATAATACTTCTCTTACCTTTAGTATATTTAAGGATGCAGTCAGTGCCTTATCCTTCATTAGACTTGGATGCATCAAAGAAGAGGGTCCACATGTCTGGAGTTATGCTTGATTCCTTTAGTGGATAGGAGTCATCTTTAACTCCAAACTTAATCTCATAATTTGTGTTAGTGTATACATCACAGTCAGTCTGTACATGAAATTTAGTGTCCAACCTATCTACTATATTACAATTCAGATCAACAATCTGAGTGTAATGAAGGATTTCATATTGCATGTTTGATTCTGCATGAGGTGATATTTCAGTGGTAAAATTTCCCAAAAAGGTATCTAAGATGCAATTTCCCAAGATTGAGTGGTTAAACATGGCAGTATCATTTAGGTCATTAAGGTTTTTGACCACATGTTTCATATGCCTCTCCCTTTCAACCATTATTTGATTTTTATTTCCATTATAGGTTAGCCAGAGTTGAGACCAATTAGTGGAAAAATATCCTTTAAGCATAGATAACAATTCCCTACTTAATAAAATCACATATGATTCCAAGATATCTACCACAATAATTCATATTGTCTTATGTACCTTTGGGTTGGATGCTAGTATAATCAGTACATTCCTTAATTGTCCCATGACCCTCATAGTCAAGCAGTCCAATTGACTTATTTGGATATCAGATTCTTTAGGTTTGGCATTCAACTTTTGAAAATCCGCATATGGCATTACATTAGAGGATGCACCTGAATCAACCATACAATTATGAATTTTGGTTGAAAATTTAAAAATTTAAAAGGAAAGGAGGAGTTGTGGACTTTGATCGCTTTCCTATCAAAGAGGCATTGATAGTTGATTGTTTCTATGAATAATTCTTATTAGTCTTATTAATTTGAATTGATTCATCCCTTTCTTTGTCTCCCCCTTGATTACCTTCTCAAGTTTTGGTATGAGATGATCCTTGCAAGTTGTTAGTAAAATTTTCTTGAATTTGTGGGAGCTTCAAGAGCTCAAAAAGAGAAATGTTAGATTATTTCCTCTTAAGGTATTCAAGAAAGTCACATTCCAATTTATAGGTTGCAGGGGAATGCAAAGGATGCTTGTTATTAGGATAATTCATGTGAGGAGTTGTTGATGTGTCGGTGAGTTTTGGGATAGAAGTAGATTATGATGGGGATGTTTTGGTTTTAGTCCTCATAGTAAAAACATTCTGGGACATATGTATTTCTTTTACTTATTCTTCTTCTTCCCCTGGTAAGTCAGAGGATACATCCCAAAAATAATTTACTCCATGGCTCGGTGTCTCCACTAAATATTTCGATTGAGTTTGTTGTTCATATTCTTCCTCTCCTTCCTCCCATATCTCCTAGATAGTGGATGTCTCATCATTGGAAGCCCATATTTTGAATTCTTTCAATAAGTCTTCCATATGAATACCTTCGATATGTGGATTAGTCTTGTTTGTAAGACAGGTTGGATTCTTTTGAGGGTAACTAAATAATTTAATAGGATTTGAGGAGCCTTCCCCAACATTTTTCTTTATATCAATGATGTTGTTGGAGAGTTTCTCTATAATATTTTGGAGGATCTCCATGTCCAGGGAGTCCTGATTCTTAGCATCTTTCGAAGGTTTTTCTGAATTCACTTTGATTTTTGTATTGGATTTGTCTTTATGGGATTCATCTCATGGATTACCCTTTAGATTTAACATATCCTTTTCAACTTTAATAGCTTGTTTAAATGTGTCTTCCAAGGTACAATTTTCATCTCTTTTCAGAAACATTTCCATTGAAACTAGAAGGGTTGAAGTGTAAAATTCAATTGCTACATCATTAGTAGGTTTGGAAGTGAGAGGAATTTTATTTACCAGTGTGAGGAATTGTTGATTGAAATATTTGACCTTTTCCTTATCTTCCATATTTATTCTAGAGAGGTCTAATACCAAATCTATTGGGGACCTATCCTCTCCAAATTTCTCAATAAAATTTGTCTCAAAAGTATTCCAAATGGTGATGGAAGCTTGAGGTAATGAAAAATACCATGTGGATTATTTACCTTCAAATTTGTAAGGGAAGATCCTACAAACGACATCTTCATGTTTGAAATTTAATAACCTAACAACAAGAATGAATTTCTTGATGTGGTCTTCAATGGAATCATTTTTAACAAGATCAAACTTAAGGAGAAACTTCTCAAGATGCTTCGGTAAGGGATGGACTACTCTGGGAACTGTAACAACATCATGGGATAACCATGGGTGATTATTTGGTTTATTTGCATTAGCTCTACCCATACTTATAGGGATATCTAGATTTTCCTCTTTGGGTTCTTCTTTAGGTGAACCTTTGGGAGTCTTGGGTGGAGAATGTGGTGGAATGGGTGATTGACCTCCATCGACTAGCAGATAATTATCGATATTAAATTTGGATGAATTGATTATTCCCCAAAAAGGGTCAGATAATTGATAGTTAGGGGAAATGATGATTAAGTTCCCAACATCAATTGATTGACTTTCGATGATTAGAGTTTTGGGTCACAATTGAGCTTGGGTTGTCAGTGAAGGAAATTTTGAAAGTTAAAGTCCAATATTTCTTCTTATATTACAAGTAAGGACACGATATTGTTCTAAAAAGTGTTTACAACCTACACCAATTAGGTTGCGAGGTTGTGAAGTGGGACATAGGAATGATATATTGACCCTCTTTTTGAGTAGGTGTCGGCACAAGAGTTGGATGTGGATTAAGAGTTTTATCAGGGTTCAAAGATTTGGGTTCACCTTGTTGTGAGGGGTTCCTTAGTGTATTAGGATGGGTATGCTTTTGTAATTCTTTGATAACCATTCAATTCGATGGACCTCCTTCTAGCGCCATTTATTTCAATGGGTCGAATTTTCCTTTCAGGAAGGTAAGAGACTGTTCCCAATGGTAATCCCCAATTAGGCTCTCTCTTGTTTGGAATAACACTTTCGACCAGTATGTGGATCTAGCTACCACTGGATTATTCGGAAGAGGGAGAAGACAATTGGATTTATTCTCACCAATTTTATCTAAATCCTAATCTAATTCTCTAGAGCAGAAATGAAATAAAAAGTTATATTCTATCTCTATTCTATTCTAACCTATCTTGATCAGGAGCAAGACTAACAAACATGAATGCAGTTAAGGATAGTGTTATTGAAATCAGAAATAGTTCATGCCAATCAACAACACATCAACATAATGAAATCGTAGATTTTTTTATCACTGAGAGTCACCCTCAGATTGCAAGAGGATAAGCCCAGTACCCATCAGAATGTTTGGTGGATGTTGGTTTTATGAATATAGGTCAAATGGAMAAAACTCGATACAAGAATGATTTTAACACATAAACTGGRCAAGCAATGCATAGGGAAGTGAGGGCCTCATTAACTTTAGTCAGTGATTTGAGTTTAAGGATGGGAACAAAGAAGAATTAGTGAGAAAGGTGGACATGTCTGCCATGGGAATATGGATTTCAAGCAGCTTGATGAAGAAAAACTCAGGCTCAACAACACTCTTGAACTCAAGTTTCAGAAACTGAAATATGTCACAGGAACATAGTCACATCAGCATAATAATCAAACCTACATTATCATGCAACTACAACCACTCGACTGGATCCTCCATGCCCGAGCCTTTCAGCGTAAGGGGAAATAAGTTAACAAGGAAGCTGACTATAACTGGGCACGACACTATTGTAATCAGACCTACATTACAATAGAATCACAACCATCGACTGGATCCTCCATGCCTAAGTTTTTTAGCACAGTTTTTACAAAGAGATGAAAGAAGTTGAATTTTATTAATGCGAAAGTCTCAAAATTGATACATAACTAGAGAACAACTCAGGAATCAAAATATTACAAAATAGGGATCTCTGCAAAACCCGTTGATGAGCTTAACAAAATCTTGAACCGATCTATTTATACTCAGATCAGTCCACCACTACCAGGAGTGTGACCTGGCCATTAAATTCAAGGCCTTTCATCTATGCCTTCTTCTATTAGAATGTGTGTGTATCCTCATGTAAGACGCAAACTCAACTCATTATGGGCATGTAGGAAAAACCATCCATAGGGGTACCTCGGGTTGACAGTTTTATCTCCATGGCCAAATCCTCCACACCTTCCATTTATGGAGTGAGTCGAGGTTTCAACCACCACTCCTTTCTCATTAACTTATTTTTCTCGGGAACACAACGAGGCTTAATGCATAGGGGGTGGCCATGTGTTGCTCTCGGATTTGTATTTATATAAGCACGTGATTGCAGGGTCGTTCAAAGGTGGTTTGGATTCACACCGCTTTTGAGCCCTCAATTCACCACCTCCCACCACGTAGCACTTTCACCACACCACGATTTCGATTGCGAGACTGCTCAAGAATTTTATCGATCGAGCAAGTTGTGTCCCCGCAATGAAGCATGTTCATTGATCTGGTCATGGTCTATGATCTGGGTGCACCTACTAGATTTAGCACCACCGCTAAGCTTATTCTCCCACCAATTTTAGGATCAATTAAAATTGTGCTTTGGGGTGGGGTGTTATTTTTGGCATTGGACAATAACACCTTTTAGAGGACTTTGTCTTGATGATGGCCTGATTTCACTGAGATGATGTGTCAAGAATAGAAGGGTGACATGTGTCACTAGAAAATAGGATGAGGGCACATCTGAAAATGATTGAAATGAGTGCCATATGTTAGCGCTAGACGGATGCCATGTGTCATGACTAATAAGGGTGACACATGTCTGCGCTGATGGCTACCATGTACTTTGGAATTTGGAGCTCAAGAGGAGTCTACATGTAGAGATGGAGTTTCAATGTGATCAACGACCATCGATATGAGGAGGAAACGTGGCGCTTGACATTCAACTCTAGCAGAAAAAAATCTGGATGATGAGATGTTGAAACTCCCAAAGCCCAGATTTATGAAGCAAACTACCACCGTTAGATTGGGTAAGGACATGTGGAAAAATATCTACAACTTTGGGGCTTCTCCCTAGCCACTAGTCCTTGTGCAACTTTGACATGTCAAATACACACGATTCGTTGATCTGATCATGACCTATGTTCGGGGAAAGCCCCACTTTTGCTTCCACGTGCCGCTCTTGGATGAACCCTGGATCCTGTCGAGAAGATCAATGGCTCACAAACACTTCAGGATTTTGGGATTCAGGCCTTTTTTAATTTTGAATGGACAACTCTTACAATCCTCTGAAGTGTCGAATTCATGAAAGGAAAGATATGGTGACGCCTGGCTTCTTGATATGGACRACCGAGATTTATTTTGGGAGTTTGGGCTCTGGCTCTTMGGGACTTTGGCTCCTCTGTATAATTTCTAATCCTCGCGCTACATTGAAATCCTGATCGCCCATGAGCCATTGATATGAAATTCCTATTGGATCTCCGCCATTGAAAATTAAACCTTTATGTTGCTTGTGTTTCAAGCTCGAAATGGATTGCTCTGAAAGATGTGCTTTGTGCTCAAGGTTGATACTTGTGAAAACAAAGGAATTAGTCATCCTATGACCCTTTGATAGCTTTATATGATAAAATTTGGCTCTATGGGGGATGGCATGCTCCCCACAATCTTCCAAGAATGCATAGTTCCAGTGCCTTAGCTATTGGGATATGGAGTTGAGCTCAAAACATTCGTTGCAGAAAACAGGGAGATATGTACACTAATCTACTTACAAAAAGAAATCAAACACACATTCTCCATAAGGAGATTATTTATGTACAAACCTACACTAACTGATTTTTTCAACGTACTAGGTGAAAGCAGACTTACACCATAGCCACCCAAGTAACTTCCTGATGGAAAAATTTCTTACTCTGTCACTGATCAACTAAGGATAATGGAAATGTGACAGCAAAATAATTACATTTTTCAGATTACCCTCCAATGTTGGAGGTAAGATAAAGCTTGGAGTCTTCAATACATGGAGAAAATGCAATTCCATGTACTCTCTCACGGGATCATAAAATAGGTGATAAAACTTACTAGATTGATAACAGAAAACCTGCTATGCTTTACAGGTGCTCACCTCTAGCTTAATGTATGTGGAAAGTACAAGTGAGTGAAAGGTTGATGTAGGATGCTGATCCACTTCTCCTTTATCTTCTCTGATAACATATGCTATTTTATGGCAAGAAATCTCCTCACGTATATCAATGAATGGATGTTTATTTTTAACATGCTTCTCATTTAGAAGTGATGGATATGAGATAAGTTGCACACTTAACTCTTTCATTTCTCCTTTACTAGGATATTCATCAGAAATTGGTTGTTTTTTGTCAGTATTTGAAATGAATACTTCATCATAAGCAGGACTGCCAAAAATATCAGTCTCATGATCAGAAATATCCTCTGCATTTTCTTCAAATTTTAACTTCTCTATTTCTGTAGAAAGTGATTTTACCAGTTTTATCAACTCATCCAAGGCATCTCCTTCATTCTCACAGCCTTCGTAAGAATGAAATATATCCTGAACACAATCTCTATACTCATCGCATCAACTATGACAAATTAACTCAGAGGAATAATACTTTTGATAATGCATGTTGAAAACTGCATGAAACTGTTCCAGGGAAGATATACTAGTAGGGGGCAAGGATTGATACCACTCACGAGCATCTCTATCTAATGAGAACATGAACATATTCATTAATAAATCCTCATGATGTATTTCCCACTGATGCATGAGTTCATGAAACTCGAGGAGATTCTTTGCAGGGTTGTCATCTCTATGTTCTCTAAATATGGGCAAAAAATCACCCCACTGATCCATAGTAGGAACAACATTTGGCAAACCAGGAACAACAGAGAAATTAAAAGGAGAAAACCTCCGATCCAAGATATCTTCCATGTGAAAATATGACCTCTCAAACTTATGCAGACGCCACTGGATCCTTCAATCATGGAGTCACAGGTGAATGATATGCAGTCTAAATGTGTCTGGTCATTTTTCACCATCAAAGATCATATTTGATCGTTGTCGTTCTCCCAGGGAAGATTTCTTCATTTACGTCCCTGACAATGGCGACATGAATGTTATCACTAAAATTCACCCTCAGATTGCAAGACGATAATCCCAGTACCCATCAAAATGTTTGGTGAATGTTGGTTTTATGAATGGAGATCAAATGGACAAAACTCAACACAAGAATGATTTTAACACAAAACCTGGAAAAGCAATGCACAGAGAAGTGAGGGCCTCATTAACATCAGTCAGTGATTTGATTTTAAGGATGGGAAGAATGAAGACTTAGTGAGAAAGGTGGACAAGTCTGCCATGGGCATCCGGCTTTCAAGAAGCTTGGTGAAGAAAAACTCAGGCTCAAGAGCACTCTTGAACTCAAGTTTCAGACACTGAAATATGTCACAGGAACATAGTCACAACAACATAACAACCAAACCTACATTATCATGCAACTACAACCACTCGACTGAATCCTCCATGCCCGAGCCTTTCAGCATAAGGGGAAATAAGTTAACAAGGAAGTTGACTAAAACTAGTCACGACACTACTGTAATCAAACATATATTATAATATAATCATAACGCTCGACTGGATACTCCATGCCCGAGTGTTTTAGCATAGTTTTTACAAAGAGATGAAAGAATATGACTTCTATTAATGCGAAATTATCAAATTTGATACATAACGAGAGAACATCTCATGCATCAAAATATTACAAAATAGGGAGCTCTGCTCAACTAGTTGACGACCTTAACAAAATCTTGAACTGATCTATTTATACTTAGATCAGTCCACCACTACCAGGAGTATGACCTGGCCATTACATTCAATGCCTTTTGTCTGCACTTTCTTCTGTCAGACTATGCATGTATCCTCCTGTGAGACACAAACTCAACTCAGTATGAGCATGCAGGAAAAACCGTCCATAGGGGTACCTCGGGCTGACAGTTTTGTCTCCACAGCCAAATCCTCCAGGCCTTCCATTTATGGAGTGATTTGAGGTTTCAACCACCACTACTTTCTCATTAAATTCTTTTTCTCGGGAACACAACAAGGCTTAATTTCTAGGGGGAGGCCACACACTGCTCTCAGATTTGTCATTATATAATCATATGATTGTAGGGTCATTCAAAGGAAGTTTGGATTCACACCACTTTTGAGCCTACAATTCACCACCTCCCTCCACGTAACACTTTCTCCATACCATGGTTTCGATTGCAGGACCGCTCAATAATTTTATCGATCGAGCAAGTTACATCCTCGCAATGAAGCATGGTCATTGATTTGGTCGTGGTCTGCGATCTGGGTGCACCTACTAGATTTAGCGCCACCACTAAGCTTATACGCCCACCAATTTTAGGATCACTTAAAATTGTGCTTTGAGGTGGGGCACTATTTTTGGCATTGGACAATAACACCTTTTGGAGGATGATGTCTTGATGCTGGCCTGACATCAATGAGATGATGTTTCATGAATGGAGGGGTGACATGTGTCACTCGAAAATAGGTTGAAGACACATCCAAAAATGCTTGAAATGAGTGCCATGTGTCAGCGCTAGACGGATGCCATGTGTCATGACTGATAAGGGTGCCACATGTTTGCATTGATGAATGCCACGTAATTTGGACTTCATAGCTCGAGAGAGGTTTTCATGTAGAGATGGATTTTTTAAGTGAACGACGACCGCCAATCTGAGGAGGACATGTGATGCTTGACCTTCAACTCCAAGAGAAAATGCTCCAGATGAAACCAGGAGTTGATATGTTGAAACTCTCGAATCCCATATTTCTAAAGTAAACTACCATCGTTAGATTGGGGAAGGACACATGGAAAAAGATATCAACTTCGGGGCTTTTACCTAGCCACTAGTCCTTGCACAACTTTGACGTGTCGAATACACGCGAGTCGTTGATCTGATCATGACCTATGATTAGGGAAAGCCTCGCTTTTTCTACCACGCACCACTCTTGGATGGACCCTGTCTCCTACCGCAAAGATCAATGGCTCACAAGGTTGAAACTCACAACAGGAGAAGGTCAACTTGTAGAGTCAAGTTCTCATCCTTCAAGGAGGAAGCATATACCATCATCGCAAGTTTCAAGGATGCATTCACCAAGTATGGCTCATGAAGAGAGTCATGAACATGAAGATCTCAGAAAGGCTTTCATGGAAATGAGAGAGATGATGAATATCTTGATAGAAAGGAATGCAAGGTTGCAAGCTTTCATGTAAATGAGAGAGATGATGAATATCTTGATAGAAAGAACGGTCAGCAGAAGGCTCCAACCCCTTCAAAGCATATGGGAGATAGTGGTGATAAACTCCAAATGGAAATGGAGGGGAATGGTGCTTCTCCACCACCCTCTCCTCCATCTTCTTCTTCTTCTTCTTCTTCTTCTTCTACCATTCAAGACCTCTTCCTAATAATCTAAAGGGACATGGTAAAACTCCTTCACAAATTCCTTCATTAAAGCTTGATATTAAATCCGAATTGCCAATATACAATGGAAAAATTAATGCTGAGAAACTTGATAATTGATTCACACAGATTGAGGCATATTGTGAAAAAAAATTCAAGAGATGAAACTAAGATTTAGCTTGGTTTCCTTTAAGATTGGATAGTGCAACACTCATTCAGTGGGAATCCAACTACTGAGGACATGAAGAAGCATGGTAAAAATTTTAACCTCTTGGAATGATTTCATTGTTTCAATTAAAGACAATTTACCCATTGGCATATAATAAATATGCAAAAATCTACTATGGATTGGAAAAACTTTAGACAAGCTAAAGGACAAAAATGTGCAAAGCTTTACTCAAGAATTTAGGGAGAAGAGCTTTGGTTTTGGAGTAGATTTGTTCCTCTCATGAAACTTTACTCAAATACATCGGAGCTTTACATAAGCTATTTGAGACATACCTATACTCATGTTTAATCCTTCAAATCTAGATGAAGTTTTGTGTTCGTGCCACTCATTTGGAAGCAAGAGGAAGGAAACGAACCATGAGGGTAACAAGAAGTCTCTTTCACCATGGAGACAAAGGAAAGAAGAAGTTCAAGGGAAACGGAAAAATAATGTTGTTGTTAAGAAAGAGGGAGAAAAATTCACATGCAAACATTGTTCAAAAGATAATATGATGAAGACCATTGTTGGAAACGTCATCCCCGAAGAAGACCCAAAAGTTTTGGCAACAAATGGAAGTCAAAGACTCTACAACCGTGACATGATTTAGGTTCTGATTCTGGCGATGAAACAAACATCACCATGGTTATCAAGGTAATGGTCTCTATTGCAAGTACTATTTCTTCATAACAATAATCTCCAATGTAACCTCGACAAGAAAAGAGAGAACAACTTTTCATATAAGGGTTGTTTCAAACATACTAAGATAGATACCTCTATTTGATAATCGATCTCAAAACCTTATATCCTAAGAAATCATAAGAAATGAAAGTTGGAAACAATTCCACATCCTAAGCCATACCCTCCTTTGGTTGATATGTGTAAATGCTAAGTTACAAGTAACAAGAAGGTGTAAACTTAGGGTTTGCTATCATCCCATTTCATTGATGAGGTAGAGTAAGACGTGGTTCCACTTGATATCTATGGTATTGCGGGTTAGAAGCCCGTTTTTGTATGATAGGAAAGATATTTTTCATCTTTATGAGAATAAGTATCATTTTTTAAAATGGAGTTGGAGTACATTGTTAGAGCCCTATACAAAGAAGATGAATTTATCACTTGTAAAATGTGGGACAAAATGAAGAGATTAGTCAATGCTATAAGAATTTAGTTCTCTTAATGATTAAACCCAAGATGATATTGAAAACTAAGCATTTGGTTGCTGGGATACAAAGTTGAAATCTGATCTATGAGGTTGTTAATCAATATGATGAAATGTTTAAAGAACCAAAGGGATTACCCAAAAGGTATCCAACATGAAATTCAATTGCGCAAGATTGTCCTCTTCCAAACATTGGTATGTACTGCACGTCACAGGAAAATGTCAGATAAAAACAACTAAGAGTTGCTTGACAAGGTTATTGTACCAAGCCTATCGCCATGTGGATTCCTTAATTGTAAGTAGTGCCAAAGAAAGATGGTACATGGCGCATGTTGGATTTCGTGGCTTTGAACAAAATTACAGTAAAAAAAAATCATTATCATCTTCCTAGAATCAATGATTTGTTTGATCAATTAAAAGATGCTAAATATTTTACTCAGTTAGATTTGAGAAGAGGACATCATCAGATCGTAATTGCTCTAGGGAGACACTATTGAAGACAAATTTAAAACTAAGCAAGTTTTATTTGAATGGATGGTAATGCCTTTGACCTTTGCAATGCACCTACCACTTTCATGAGAGTTATTAATGATGTCTTAAGGCCTTTTCTCGATGATTGTGTTATTGTCTACTTGGATGATATTTTGATCTTTAGCAAATCTCAGGAAGAGCATGGTAAACATGTGAAACAGTTTTGGATGTTTTGAGAAAGGAAAAGTTATTTTGAAGATGTCCAAAATGTGAATTTGGAAAGACTTCACTTATTTACTTAGGGTGCATATTGTTGGTGAGAGAATCAAAATTGATCCTCCACGTCAAAGTCATATTGAATGGCTCCAAGCTTCCAGTAACTGTGACAGAGGTAAGAAGTTTTGGGAGTAGCCCAATATTGGAGGGAAGTTTATTGCTAACTTCTTTCTTCCATTGCAGCTCCATTACATGCAGCTGACAAGTGTCAAGCAAGTTTTCAATGGGGAGGTAACCAACAAAAGGATTTTGATAATTTGAAAGAGAAGATTAGTTCGCCAGCCTTGCACTTCCAAATTTAAGACAACCTTTGAAATCCAAACAGATGTGTAAGCAATTATGCAATGGGAGCAGCTTTTCTACAGCATGGTAAGCCCATTTGTTTTCATTCAGGAATTTTAATGAAAATGGATTAACTATCCCACTTTGCGATAAGGAATTGTATGCATTGGTACAAAGTGTGAAAAAATGAAACATTATTTATTGGGAAAGAAACCATTGTTCATTATCTGACTATCAACCACTACAATACTTACAATCACAAACAAAGCTACAACAAGCTAGACACTTCGATGGATGGGTTTTCTACAACAAATCTAATTTGGTCATTAGGCATAAGAAGGGCATTTATAACAAAGTCGCTGATATGCTTTCATGGCCTATATTTAGTGCTTCACTATTTTTAAGCATAGTCCTATCATGCATCAAAGTTATGTTGAGCAATGTTTTGGATAACGGGATTTTAAAAGAAGTATATGAAAATTTCAGTCATTCTAACCATGTTGAAGAATTGGATTACCGCGTAATGATAATCTTTGTAATACCTTGGCAAGTTAAGTGTATTCCAATGTGGGGAAAGAATCAACATTATAAGAGAAGCTAATATCTTCCTCTTTATTGTCGGTCACTTTGCGTAGGCAAGACAGCTGGCTAATTTGCAAAAGATACCGCCATCACCTAAATGAATGAAAGTGTTTCAAGATATGTTCAGGATGTTCGTTATGTGCCACAAATAACCTAGCAATAGAAAGTTGGTTTTGTATATTCCACTTCCGGTTCCTTCCGTCCTTGGGAAAGCATTTCCATGGACTCTGTAGGAGGATTACCTAAGGTCTAGACGAAATCAAGGATTATATTTATGTTGTGGTTGATCGATTTAGAAAATGTGTATTTTGATGCCCTACAAGAAAAGTTACAAATTGAATAGACGGGGTACAAATTTTCTTCAAAATGTTTGGGTGCATTTTGGATCGCTCAAATCCATTATTTATGATCGGATTCTCGATTTGTTGGAATTTTTGTCGAAGCCATAAGTACCCATGGACACATCTTTTCATCCCAAAATGCATGGAGTTGCATTTAAGTAAAATTGAACAAGGCATCTTCTTTGTGCTTATTGCAGCAAGTATCCCAAACTTTGGGATGAACATTTACACTACATTCAACATGCTTACAATCGAAGCTAAACACTCTTCAACTCAACGTCGCCATTTGAAGCACATTGCTCTTTGCCATTTGCCCATCTCTCCTTTAGATTTTATCTTTGGGAAGGATATTGCTATCGATGGTCAATATGACATTTATAGGGAAGAAAAGTTCATTGAACAAATTCAACAATACATCAAATGGTAGTAAGAATGTTTTAAGATTTGCCAAGTACAAGATGAGACATGACAAGCATCGTGTTGATCACATAGCTTCCAAGTTGAGATGAAGTTTGGATTTACATCAAGTAAGGAGATGCTTAAAGGAGAAGGTGAAAATTTGAAACCGATTCGACATATGGTCCTTTCAAGATTATCACAAGATTGGTAACAATGCCTTTCGCTTAGATTTGCCTCCTTATATGCAAATGTATGCATTGTTAATGTTGATAATTTGTAAAATTGTAATGCAGCCTCCGCTAGATTGATGATCATGGAGAGCATGTTCAGATTCCTTCTATAGACTCCATTTTTCCCTGTATTATCTTACAGACCCATTTTGAAGACCCCATCCTTGATAGGAGAATGTGAACTTCAAAACGGTGGGAAATGTGGAGTATCATCTTCAAGTTGGTCTTAAAGGAACAAATCCAAGCAGAGCCAAGTGGATTGAGGTTTGAAGAGTGAGGGAACTATACCCCTCATCTTCACATAGATTCCAGTGTGTCAGTCTCTTTTGGAGGTTCAAAAGCTTTCCAATGGAGAGGTGTGGATTAGGGGATCAAATTTTGCCTGTGCAATTCAAAGTGCCTGGGAATTGCTTCAAATTGAACGAGCACGTAGGCCTCATCGGTAAAACCCAATGCAACCTGCTTAGTTCAAATGGACGCCGAGCTTAGAGATATCACGCTCGGCTCAAATTTCTACAAACAGTAAAAAAAGGGCTGTTGATTGTACACCAGACAAGCCTATACGTACATCGACGCATGTGTCATATCACGCATTACGTATGTGCCATATGACATGTGGTAGACAGCATTTAGATAGTTGGGTGGACTTACATGTTTGGTAACGAATGGAATGATTTACATGTATTCAAATAATGGCCTCCACATGTCATCCATTTATTGGTTTAAACTTATGTCGTTGGCCGGAGACGACCCCGCGACCTCCAGGCAAAGGAAGAGCCTTGGGAAGGGCCACCAACTGGCATGCCACCAGTTGTTCCTTGTTATATATATATATGTTTGTATCTATGTGTGGTTTAAGGACGACTGGCTCTGGCTTAGCCCTGTACTCTCGGTCACACGATATGTTACATATAACCCATATCTATATCATATGGATGCACACACGCGGTTGTGTTTCTGTTCTTAACAAGCTATATCAACGACCAACCATTTGGCCTTTGACCATTATCTTTTGAAACGGGAGCCCATGTTAATTTAGTGCGGACGCGATGGGTCATACAATCCGGGTTCTTGATGGTTAGTTGTGGTGCACCCAGAACTATCCCATGCTTGTACCTGCCCATGTGGTTGCGTCTGGTGCCAGGTTTTTATGCTTAAATATGCATGTGAGCTAGGTTGAGAAACAAGGGTGTGTTTTGTAGATGCAGAGACAAATAAGTTTGAAGGGGACTTCAGAAGCCTATTCTTCATTTCATTAACGAGGTGCCCAAAAAGCCCAACTAGGGTTTTTGGACGTCCTGGATCCATTGGAGCAAATTCTATTTGATTTTGAGCATTGTAAAGAAAACTTTTGAGCACTTTGAGCAAATAATACAAATGATCCATTGAAGTCGGACTGTGAGATGTAGCCCACAAGAGAGGGGTGAACTCCTTTATCATTTGTTGTGTTATGTGTTTTCTGTTCATTGATTATGATGTTGTTTATATGCATCTTGAATGAGTAAATCCTATTAAAAATTGTGTTGCAAAGATGATCCATTTGCATTTTAACACATAAAATTTTACTTGCAAATATTTTCAAGAATACAAGTCTTCTTCATTTTTAGATCATTCAGGCTCTGGCTCTTCAAGACTTTGGATCCTCTTTCTAATCGCTAATCCTCACGCTACTTTGAAATATTGATCACCCATGATTCGTTGAAATGAAATGCCTATGGGATCTCCACCGTTGAAAATTGAACCTGCCTATTTCTTGCATTTCAAGCCCGAAATGGACTGCTCTCAAAAGTTATTCTTTGTGCTCAAGGATGATACCTACACAAACAAAGGACTTGGTCGTCCTGCGACCCTTTGAAAGCTTTATGTGATAACATATTTGATCACAATTAGTTGCAGAGAAAACCTATAAAATCACTAATGTATTCATCAGAAATCATAACAATATGAGTAATTCCAAACACTACACATATAAATAGTTCACATGAAAAGCACTCAGAAAAAAACCCACAACAAACATATCAGTAGAATAATCCCTAATACATCTGACAACATTTATGATCCCAAATCCCTTATGCTTCTAATTCATAAAGAGATAATAGTATCATCCATGTGTATAATCTGCAAAATTCCTTCTATCTTACAAGAAGATCTCTTTTATAAGATGAGTCTCTTTACATTCCATAATTGTTATCATTCTAAATGATAGTTACCTTTTTTAGTTTCTCATTCTTCTACTTTGGATTAATGTGATTTTAAATTACAAAATTTTACAAAAAATGTAGAAATGTCAAGCATTTTCTAAAGTTGGTTGATCTGCAAAGTTGGACCATGATTCATATTCTTGGATGATATTATTTATCCTATGTTACTTCCTTTCCTTGAGCTCTAGATCTTCATCACATATCCTACCAACAACCTCTGTATTCAAGTCTTTCCTTCTTCTTTTTATAAAAACTTATTTCATCCACTTACATTCCATTGGCTCGATCATGTATTGGTTGATAGCTTCTCTATCGATTTTTTCCAACACTTTAATTTCCTACTTGGATTTCTCCCTAATGGATGACACTTGTTCTTCCTTGGATTCAATTGGTCTTGCCACATCTAGTTCCTCATTCAGTGGCACGTAGAACATCTCTAGGAGTTTATCATTCGTGGTCCATATCATTGTGGATGCTTGCTTGGTGTTTCCCATTGTTCATTGCATATCATGATAAGCATTCTTCCATCTTTCTATCAACATTTGGGTTTTTTCATTCTCCTTCTTGGTAAACCTGTGCAATGTTGCAGGGGTTGTCTTGTATACATTATGCCAATGCTTTATCCTTTCAAATTCTTGCTCCATATCCTCATAATGGCCTTTGATTTTTCTAAGCTAGTTAGCTAATCTTTCAATTTATTCATTGTAGGCATGGATATCCTTCAACTCCATGAAGAAATTCACACGTGTCTCTTTTAGTTTCTCATTAATTTCGACATCCCCTTCTCAAAATAGGCCCAATAATTTATTTTCCTCCTTATTTCTTTCCAGCCAAAGTTCTTTTATTTCTTCTTCCAGAAAGGATATCTTGTGACCTTGTTGTTCAACTAGTGGATCATTTTCATGATCTTTCACTTTCAGGTCTGATACCTCATGAACATATCCCTACATGGTGTTCTTGATTTCCTTTGCATGTAGTCAGTCTCTCTCATATTATTTGACCTGGACTTCATGTTCTAGTTCTTTCTTTGGTTGTTGCAATTATTTATCTAGACCTACTAATTTATTCTTATACTTTTCCAATCTGTAGTTTATCTCATGAAACGTGATGGTATTTGCTCCTGCAAATGCATGTAATGTTGTTGTTGTTTCTACTACTTCCTTCTATGGGGTCTCCTGTTGGATTACTGAGAGGGGAGGGGGGGGTGAATCAGTAATAGAGCAATTATAATTTTTAACCGAATAATCCAAGTGTTATATCAATGTAGAATTATCATCCAATAATGAGCAATGAACAAATGAACAATCATACACATACACAGTACACCAGTGCTTTATGTGGAAACCCGAAGCGAGAGAAAACCACAGAATGATTTTTCTTATATGTCTTGAAGAATTACATTCATTGGAAGCACCAACTTCCTTTGTTTTCCATCTGCAACTGGAAGGAGGCTCCAATCTCCTAGTTTCTCAAGCTACAACCTGAGGGAAGCTCCAACTCCCCAATTCTCTAGCTACAACCAGAAGGAGACTACAACCCCCTACATTCTTCGGCTACAATCAGAAGGTGGCTACAACCACATGTCCTTGCCCCGTCCAACCACCCTGAAGTAGAATTAGAATGATGGAACCACTTTCACACTATCACTGTGAGATATACCGTTGTAAACTTGTACCAATAAACCTGAACCGTGCATCAACCTGTACCTCAACCTGTAATTAACCTATACCATAAACAAGTGCATCGACCATGCACCAACCTATACCAAACAACCTGTAATCAACCTGTACCATAAACAAGTGCATCCAACCATGTACCAAGTATGTACCAATCATGTGTCACCTACTCATCAACTATGACTCATCAATATGTACCAACATAATCAACTATACACCTCATGTTTATGCCAACTCATCAACTACTTATCTCAACCATGTACCCAACATGTACCTTAACCAAAATCCCTCATCAATTTCATAATCAAAATATTATTTGTAACTCTGCAATAGACCTGGTGTATATGATCACATACCTGCAAACCTTCCTTAACAAGAGACTAGCATTTTCATCAAACTTTTCTTTAGTCTCACATGACTAGTTTTGGATTAGTCAACAACCCTAAATTGAAATAATCATAGCTATGTACCTGTAATGAATAAATATCTGAAAATGATATACAATGTTCTTCAGTGTGTTTTATGCAATTCCTCAAAGTTTCACTACTTGAAACCTCTCAAAAAAGGATTTATAGCAAAAATGGCATACCTTGTTGAATTCTGGATTATTCTAAAGAACGACATTGTAGAGCGTGCCCCACATGGAATATTTGTTGAATCAATTTGAAAATGTTACATAGCCTACTACAGACTATAATCTAACCAACACATTTGGTCTTACTGAATTTGGATCTGTTATGAAGAAGTTATGACGTTTTTTCCCGAAACACCTTAGAAAGCATCATCAAAAGAATTTATCCTCCCTTGAATTTCGACCTTCTTTTCTTCACCTTCCTTCTGAAATTCAGCTTAAATATCCTTTGGTTAACTTAGACACATATATATATTCAATATTTTCAAGTGTGATCTAAAATGAGAGAGACTTTCCTGTTATTTATATTCTCCAAGTTGCTTCCTTAAAAACATCTTCTAGGTCACTTTGCCCACTTTCCTTATTTTAGGGTTAACCCACTTCTAATTTCTCCATTAAATTTATTATTTAAATCATTTATTTTGTATTCATTTTGAATTATAGTACACTCATCACTTTACTTTATTATTTACCTTCTAAAATCTCTGAAACCACTTTGACTACTTTGACCTTTTGGGGCTTCTAGATGACATATGATGGTCCTCCAACTTCGTAAGGCCATAACTCTCAAACCGTGAGGAGTTATGTGACGTTCCACATACCACTAGAAATTAAATGACATGTAATATCCATATAGAATAGTATTACCTACAAATATATCAAAACTCATACAATTATCCATCAAACAAACTTGGGTCCATTACCCAAACCTGGGTTCTCCAACTTCTTATGGCCATAACTCTCTAACTGTGAGGAGTTATGTGACATTCCACATACCACTGGAAATGGCATGAAAAGCACTATCCATCTAGGATATTTTCACTGACAAATTCAATGACCTTCATCTCATTATTCCATAAATAATCATGGGTTCTCTAACCATAATTCTAGGATAACTCAATCCGCAAAGCATCTTCCCGTGAGGGCTTTCACCATAAGGGGACCACTTTGGAGTTCATCCTTTGTGTTACCAGGATTTCTTCAAGGGTTGACATAAATGACAACCAACCTTAATCAACATCTACTTGGTTATTCTCCAATCGATGTTCCTTTTAGATCTTATTTATTTAGAGGTATCCCATGTCTTTTGTCTTTTTTATGGCCTCCTGGTGATTCCATATTTCGAATTTCTATAATAGAACTTCCCTACAACAATTACTTCATCGTTGAACTCTAACAATTTTAAGGCCAAATAGGAGAAATCAGAAGATATCACATTCATGGGAGTTCTTAGGTTTATAGGAGAGGTCAATATTGATACTACTTTGGCCGATCATGGGGTGGAAGTTCCACTTTTCTCATCTTCGTCCTCCTCCTCCTTATTCTTTAACTCTCCATCTCTGCGAGCTTCCTCTACAATTATTTATTTTTCCTCAGCAATCTTATAGATAGCTTCTTCAGGAAACTTTCTTTGTTTCTTCATGGCTTCGTGGGCAGCTTCATCCTCTGCAAATTTGCGAAATTTTTTGTCTTTCGCAAATTTCTGGGCTTGGGAATCCTCTGTGGCTTTACAATCTTGGGCCTCTTCCATGACTTTGTGGCATGCTTCAATCTCTTCAGGTAATTTTCTATGTTTTTTTTTCTTTTTTCTTTCCCTTTATTCCACATCGAAGAATATTCGCATTCCATCCTCCTCTTTCTCCTTCTGGAGCCTTTTATCCACATACATCTTTTCCCAAGCGTCAGTTATCACCTTTTTTAGTTGTTCATGGAATTGGATTTCCTTTTCTTCCTGTTATTCCAAAAAACATTCAATTTAGTGTGTTCCCACTATGCAGGCCAATACTTCTTCCCATGATTTTTCCTCACAGAAGAGTTCTTCCTCTTCTCTTTTTTCATTTTTGAAAGGGGGAACCATATTCAAAGATTTGTAATGGTTATGCACGACATCCCCAGGGTATTGTTTCTTTGTTGTCCCTGTACACAAAAATCATCTCCTTAAGAGCTATGACTTCCTTCCTCACATGTGGGATGTTCGTTGAGGTAAATTTCCCTAGCTTGATTGGGAAGTTGGGATATCTTCTCTTATTCACATTTTTCAAGGTGATTGTTATACTTGCTTCCACCATTTCCTATGCTATATCATGGGCCAAAATATTATTAGAGGTGTACCTAGGTAATAGATGTGGTGGAGCATTACAACCGTAGACATGGAAGTAAGTAAAATGTTTCTTCAGGTACCAATATGATATTTCATGTAGGGTTTCGGATGCTTCCATTGATATTCTCTATAGGGTATGGCCAAAAAATAATTAATGCAATCATGTTGTAAAGTGATCACAGATTTGATAAAATTATTCTTGATACATGCTTGTCTAGATCCCAAAAAAATATATATGAATTGGGGGTAATTATGGATTCCAATTCCAATTAATTTATGGGTTAGGGATATATGCAAAAATAACATCAATGAGAAAGGTGGACATGTAAAAACCTGATTGTGAACTTATGCATGCCTCCTAGACGTTAAGGCATATGTTGATTGATAGCATCAATTCCCTGTTAAACATTGATCCCTTTTCCACCATTGCATAGACCATGGTTTCCCATTCCTACTTAAAATGTATGCAATTTTCTTCCCCATACAATCTGCATGTCCCACCAATCCTAAAGAATTTCCAAAGGATTCATATTCTATTTAGAAAAGGTTTATAGGAATCCCTTGTTCAAATATGTCAATGGTTTTGGCAGTTTGTAAATCCTATGAAAACTCTCTGGATTGAAAGGGGATATAGTGTTTTATTTCTTGTTGGTGATGGTCTGTGTCTATGCATTTACATTTTTGTAATCCCACCTAACCACTTCATTGTAGGGTAAGATCGCAAGTCAAGTAGCAACAATATGAATTAAACTTCTTTGTATGTTTTGATATACTTTGAGGTCTAGGTTATTCTCCAGGAACTCTCCATTGCAGAACATGCTATATATCTCTTCCCATGTGCAACAATCTTGAAGGCCAATATTGTGACTAGTATTTGATACCATCATTGAAATTATGTTTCTTGTCCAAGGTGTCATGGATGATTGTGGGGTTCTTTCTTTACACCCTGAAGATTTTTAAATCTCCTTGTTCTTCATACCTGCAAAATTCATGATTTCGTAAGTTCTTTTAAGTTTATCAATCACACAAATTGTCAATTCACAAAAATATTAGAAATGACCTAACATATATGTTATATCAATACACAGTGTTCATATACACCTAGTTTCTAATAGAAGATCATGTGAATGATCATGCCTCATCCCACTACCCAACCTGCTAGCCATCAAAATATAAATTCATTTAATTCTTAATAATTATTTCATTGCAGGTGGAAAACACACATAATCGAGCTCCCTTTTCGGAATATAGGTTTACAGGGGTGACAACCTTTGTAGTTTGTGTCTTGTGGATGTGTGAGGGAATTCATCATAGTTTCCAAGTGAATATCTCCTGCATCGGTGATTATGCAGGCTCTCGCAGAGTGTGACATGTGGGTTAAAAAAAGGTGGAAATAATTGCGGCAGGTGAGATACCTCATGGGGTCCACCTCATATGTTCCATCAAACACAGGATGTAGATATTGAGAGACATCTATTGAGATTTTTAATCTTCCGCAAAGATATGAATGCATGTTATGTGGGATGTGGCATGTGGGAACAACAGAGAATTCAAAAGTATGTGTGGATACTTATGAGGAATTGTTTTGCATAGTTATGCACCTCCCGAGTTGCAGGCAGTTGTGACATCTGATACACATGAATTCTCATCATGAAATTCCCATGGGAAATTTCTCGCAAGATTTCACTTCGTGTGTTGTGGTTGAATAGTGATAAAGTCATTAGGCGACTTGATGAGAAATAGATAAACTTCCACATCTCGTGATAGCTAAACCTTAGAAAATTGTTTGTCTTTGGTATAATATTAGGTAGAAATTTGGTAAGGGGGGGTTCCATTGAATTTTCCTAATCTAGAAAAAATTAATAGGATTTTTGGTGAGTACAACATATACTAGTACTTTATGAAGTACATTTTTTTCCTAGTTGGCACTTGCATGTAGTCTAGATTGTATCATAGGTAATATTGTATTTAAAATAAAAGGGAAAATGTTCTCCAACTCTCTAAAGGCCAGATTGTTCCCTAACTCAAAATGTTTTGCAAAAGTTTCTGAAGGGAAACCCAAAAGCCAATGTTGTCATATAATAGATGAAGATATCCTTTTCAGATACCAGTAAGGTAAACATGCTTGCAAATCATACTACACACAAGTTCAAAGAACATTGGTTATAATGTAAAAGACAAAGATTTAGAGCTTGACAATTTTTCTAATATAAATGACAAAGATTTAGAGCTTAACACTGCAAATTATGAAGTATTTTCTTGATTTCTAATTTAAAACCATTAATTCGACAAATTAAGCCTTAGTCATGAGTAGAAAAAAGTTGTCTCAATTTGCAACTCAATTCATGCAAATATCCAGCTATGCTCTAGAAAAAAGGCATTGTAAAAGGAGTTCAATGGGGGAATTCTTAGATATATATATATATATATTATATATATATATATATATATATATATATATATAGGAGCATCATTAGCACTAGTTCAAAGCATATCATAAAATTGCATCATGAAAAGGTCCTAAAGACTTCTACAAAATATGTTCATACGACTTTCACACTACTACATTTGTCTCATGGTGCATTACAAAAGCCTAGAATCACAAATAAATGATTACTTACTTATGATATTTGTTCATTTTCATAAGGATATCAAACATGGATTGGTGTACTATAGTCCTCTTGACCCTCCAGGTTTTATGAAACTATAGAGCCACATTATAACTAGATATGTAAAATTCTACATTGCATAAAGGAAATATGGTTTTCATGTCACACTAGAGGATATGTTTACTATAACCATCCCCAAATTCTCACGAATATTATCATCACAAAGTCACACCTATTACTAAATGCAAATATTTAAGTGATGTTTCAAAATGCATAATGAGCATTTGACATTTTGACCTAGAGTCATTGTGCTTGGCATATTGCTATAAATGATAAAATGTTCAAGAATCGAGTTTTCTCATATTCTTATTGTGCTTAGCATATTCTATAAATGACAAAATGTTTTATACTTGACTTTTCTCATACTCTTACAAATTCGCCTATACTAAGTTCATTTTTTTCCTTTGCAAGAAAGGGAAAACATAAGAATCCGAAGAGATCTTTTTTTGAAGATGTAGAAAAATAGTTTGTGAGTGGATCATGTTGTATACAATAGATATCGTAAGGAAGCCAAATTGCACAAGGATTTAAAACTTTATTAAGAGATAGAAGTAAGAGAACTTTTGACAACTTCCCTATTCAGAATGTGTTCATCGACGAACTTGGAAAGAAAGGCATTGTTCAAGATGTTCTCAAGATGCATAATGGGATGTTCCTAAAAAGGCTCGTGTCTGGTTCTGATGCACATAATGGACAGTTAATTGTCAATGTAGTGAAGTCTACCCAAACCAAATTTCCTTGTTTCAAATATTATGCACCAAGTTAAATTATGAAGGATCCAATTAACAAGAAGTCATCAAAATGGGTTTCTACTCTCAAAAGCAATTATAGTAGTCTATGATCTTCCCAACAAATTTTTGGATGGAGTGAAAATGAAGGAGATCCATGTGGTCAATCCTGGAAAGGGTTTTCATGCTATGGATTGTCAGTTACATAAATAAATATCTCAAGCATAGGATTGTCATGAATATTATATCATTATTGATAACCATGGACTTGAGAAACAACAGCATTCAAGTCAATAATCCAGTAGTTAAACCTTGCTAGATTGAGCAATAGAATCAACTGGATTACAACATATTCATTTTTTTCCGTAAATGACCTCACATACTTGAACTTAAGTCGCAATCAACTTTAAGGCCATATCCAAGATATATTTGAACTAGTTATTGAACTAGTTTAAAGGGAAAATAGTTTTTCTAAGCTTGTGAAAGATATCTCATGCTCACAATCTTTTATTTCTATAGTAACTTTGATTGTAATTAGAATGTATAGAAGGAGGATGTGTCAGTTATTGTATTTGATGTTTGTATGTCACCAAGGTTGTGCATAGTGTTATCTAGTGGTAGGCAGTGATCACGATCATCCCCATAACTCAAGGAAACCCACTTATCCAGACCCTCTATATCAAATTTATCACCCCTGAAAGTATGAAAACTAGGCATTTTCCATTTCAATGGATGAATTAGCACCTCTTAGTTCTATTGTAAATGAAGTAGCTAGTAATTCCCTCTCTATAGACGAAATATAACCCCTTCCTCCATGTTATCTCCCAAATTGAAAACCTTCTTATGTTTATAAGTTAGAACCATTATTCTTACAATATTTAACCCATTATCATATTTCAGACAATATAATCTCAATTGAAGATACTCACTTAGACAACCACTTCCTAAATTTTTTGGGAAAAAAATTATCTAGATAAATGCATGAATCCTAGTTACAAATTCCTACACCTTGGATGTGTTCAAGTAGGAATCTCTCCTTTGTTTTGTCATGGATTAAATGCTTATGTTTTAGCTTACCTCTTAGACTCTAGAAACCTTGAATTTGTTGATGCACTGGTAAGATCCATGCAAGTCCCTCTCCATCATGGACCTGTATATCTAAATTTATATCCTAATTTTTTTGTCTCTCTATGAACCTAAAATTCTTGATTTCTTGATCCTTCACCTCCATACTTTTGGGCTCTCCATAAAACATAAAAGTGAACATATTTTCCTACACTATACCATCATTTTTAGAGTACATTGAACCCTAAAATTGTTCATGGTATAATGAAAGAAGAAATTATGGTGATAAAAAATTACCTTCACAAGTTAGGCCATTTAGGCCATTATTGCTTCAAGAATCTCCTATTAAAAAAAATGGAAGTTCCAAAGATATGGACTGTAAATACTTCCCTAGTCCTGATAGAATTAAAGAGATCTACTCATGCTAATACTAGGATTTAAAAGATGGTATTGTTAATTATCCTTTATGTTCACCCATTGGTATCAAATAGAAGTTGTGTTATTTATCCATTGTCTTAAGTTTTAAGGTCCACAAAAGTGTCATGTATTATCCATATATTTATCTTGGTGAATCTTTCTAGAAATATTCTCCACGATGAAAATTTTGTTTTTCATGATGTGAAACGTAATAAAAGTGGTGAATCTTTCTAGACTCATCCTTGAAACATGCCTTTAAGGTAGCCCTGCAAACACATATGACCAGACACACATTGACTTATTGACTCGACACCACTATTGGATGGTTACATGTCAACCATAATAGAAATATTTATAATGTTTAAAAGGTTCAACCACATGATTCACTATGATATCCATTAGAAGGGAACACGTCATTTGGATCATCACCTTCTATATTCGATTCATATTTTAATTCAAAGTTGGTGTCATATGGATCAATACGATTTTCATCTTTTCCAAGTCTACATGTGATAATACCAACTACATAAGCATCAAATGGAGGGATGAGATACCCTTACATCCATTTAGGGCACTACAAACATTTGAGAAATGGATTGTATATTTTATAGGACCTATTCACCCACTAGATAGGCAATCAAGAGATCACTACATTATTGCCACTATTGATTACTACACTTAATGGGTAGAAGAAACACCCACTGAATATTGCTTAATTGATACCATATCTCATTTCATATTTGAACAAATCATTACTAATTTTGGTTTCCCTTTGAGTTTGATCAGTGATTAGGGAAATCACTACATCAATACCATGATCACAACTTTGACCTGGGAAAACATGATCTAGCATCATAAGAGTGACCATACATCCATAAGCTAATGGTAGTAATGTAGTGTTCAATAATATATTGGAACATGGGTTAACCAAGGTATGTTCAACAAACAGTGATGATTGGGATGAGAGGATTTTAATAGTCCTTTAGGCTTACAAAACTACTCTTAAGAGGATAACCAAGAAAACCCCTTTCAACTAGTGTATGGATGGGAATTAGTGATCCCCATGTAATTTGTAGTCCTTAGTATACTCATTTCCCATTATACATCTATGGATAATGAAAATTCACTTTGGGAACAACTAAAATAATTAATGCATTCAAAGGAAACCAAATTTTTAGTTGATTTCCATCAATTAGTAAAAAAATCTTGACATAAGGAATGGCATGATGGATTCATCAAGACCAAATCCTTTTCCAAAGATGATATGGTCTTATTATATGAAAACAAACATCTCAAACATCTAGGAAAACTATAGAAGCGTTGGTTGGGTCCAGTCTTGATTCCAGATATCATATATTTTGGTGTTGTCTAATTGGCCAAAGTTGATGGCATCCTTTGGTCGAGGTGGGTGATTGGAACTTCCCTAAAGAATTTTACCTCACCCCCCTAAATTGTATCATGCACTACTCCTACTAAGAGGAGTCACTTAGGTTAGGTTGTGCCAAATTTTGGTTTTCTTTATTTTAAGATCAAGTTGCATCTTTCACTACTTATTTATGTTTTTTTATTATTCAATGCAAGTTTTGAGTCAGGTTCTACCCATAATTTTGGTCTTTTTGAATTTTTGTTTAAGTCTATACCACACTTTTGTGGTTGAGTGGAGGCATGCAAAATTTCATATTTTCCAATGGTGTCAACTTATGTTTTGATTCTAAGTATTCATTGTGCTAAGTCAATTTGAACTACATGAGAAAGCCTCAAATTCAAGTCTTTAGAAAGGGACTAAGCATACATGATCGATTGTCTTGGTTAAGTAAGGTTATATTTGTAGGTTGTGTCAAGTTTTGGCTAAGTCACAAGAGTCAACAATGGAAAAAAAATAATAGAGTGCTTGATGGGACTAATGGGACACGTTATTGTCACAAAGTTGGGTCTTAATAAGTCAATTGTATTGGGATGGGAAATTATAGAGTTACGATCTTCTCACATGAGTAGGAGATATCCATCCCACCCACTAGTAGTAAATTCTTTTTGGATTTTAAATATATGGTCTTAGCCACTTTTTACTCATATTTCTTTCTATTTATTGTGTTTATTAACCATCAAACATTAACACACTAGAGCCTATAACTTGCACAATAGAGATATAATTCCATTGCGTTTCTCCTCAAATTTGGCCATCCATTACCAAATATTACCAGTGAAATAGAAGTACTAGAAACTAGTCATGGTAAGAGTAATATCTAAAAGAGAGAGTAGTATGAAAGACACTTGGTCAAGGATTAGGGAGGCCAAGTGAAAGGAGGACCTCATTGGTGAAGTGTTTGACCCTTGGGTCAAATTTATTAATGACTTAATAGGTAAAGTGGAGAACATAAAGTTAGTGGACCACAACTTCATAGATGTGGATCTGTTACTAGACATGCAACCATCAATGTACAACCAACAAGTCACCTTAGAGAATGGAGAAGTTACCTTAGTCTATAAACCCAAGTTTGAATTTTTGTGGGACTACACCTTAATGCTTGTTGAAGGTCCCCATATTCAACAATGCAAGAGAAGTGTCAAGGTGCATGAAATTACTCACCAGTTCGGTGCACCAAAACTACCTTCGGTTGATAGGTATTACCCTATCCATGCCCACAAGATCAACATGTTTATAGGGTTGTCCATGAATGGGAAATATGTCACATAGGAATTCCAAGGACCAAGGAAACATGAGAAAAACAAGGGAGAACTTAGTGTGTCTCCAAATTGATCCAATTGTGTAGAAGCAGCTAACCCTGAGTGAATTAAAGTGGAAAAAGATGTTGTGTTCCATCGAGCAGATGTCAAGTATCTTCCTATGCTTTGACATTAGCAACTGATATATTTACTTGCATTGGCTTTCAATTCAAGGAAAAGAAAGAACTAGGAGCTACAAAGAAGAGGCTTCATTTGTTGAAAGATGTAATAATAACATTCATCGCTAGGTGGTATTGTTACAACTTAACACCAGGGAGAGAAATTATATATTTAGAAATGTTTATTCTTATTTGATTATTTAACTAATGGGTCGTAGTATATACTATGGAGTAGAAACCAAGAATTTATATCCCTCCAAAGTCAAACTTTAGGTTTTTCTATAAATAGAGTGGAGGAAGTATATATTGTGTTTAAGAAGCCATACCTTTCACATACTACACCAGAATTGAGTGTGGTTTGTTCCACATGAAGTAAAATTTCTAACCCTACTTCCGAGTGATGAAACTTAAAACATTTGATCAAAATTGTGCAACAAGTAGAAGTGGAGGTGAAATTTCAAATAACATAACATAAATTCAAGGAAATGAAGAATAAATCAAGTACCTTGATGAATCAACCACTTGAGGAAAAAAAGGTGTGTAAGTTGTCTCAAGCTCAACAACAAGTTGTTGGGCCTTTTGACACCTCACTAAAGGAAAAACGAAAATGGTATGAAAAATCCAATGGGTAGAGCCACTCGAATGACAGAAGGAGATGGAGGATGAAATTTTTGGCTCAACCTTCATTTCCATCATCCTTAAGTAGGGATTAAACCATTCCCTATAACCCCCGATTCCATGAAACATGGAATAAATAACTACCAGGAAAAATTGTCAATCCAATAAATCTAGGTGAAATTTATGCCAAATAACAGGGATATATTTCCACGGGGACAAATACCTCCAAGTGATTGTCATTCCCATAAAATCAGGGTGAAATAACTCCAAGTGACTACCATCCCCATAAAGGCAGGGTGAATGGGAGGAGTTGGTTCGAATTTTAGGAGGAAAAATGGATTTCGTTGTTCTCCCTTCACAAATTCCCACAAGATAAGGATTTTACATATAATTTTTTTTAAATAAACATGGGGCTATGTATAATCAAACCCCTCTTTGCAAACGATTTTCCCACTTAAAATTACAAACCCCTTAATGTTTCCCATGAACTAAATTTCGCCCCTAAAATTATCTATGTTTGAAATTGCAGGAGTGAGAACCCATGAGAAGAAATTGCAATTTTTTCTAGTAAGATACTTAGAAAATGAATTTCCTCACCAAAATAATATCTAAGTAAAAAAATATTTCAAAGAAGTCAACAATATCTAAGTAAAAAAATATTTCAAAAAATTCAATAAAAAGAATTGTGCAACCAATCATAGGAAATTTTATCAAACCATTTTCACAATGCAACTAAAAGAATAGAATATGGAATATGTATTAAATAGTTATGGTTAAAAGAATATTAAAACCTCATTAAACACAATTGGAATTGGGAAATATAATATATCTTTTGATATAGTCCAAGTTAAGTACAATACACTAAGTTTAGGTTAAAAAATAAGGGTTACAATATTAGGTAAATCTCCTCATAGATATGATTATTAAACAATTATTAAATATCATTACATTGCCTTTATGAAAGATCATGTCTCATGTAATATGTGTATAGATAAAGGGTTAAATATAATATCCTTTTAACCATTTTTTAAATGTCATTTTGATGTTTTTCAATCATTTAGGTTTCATTTAATATAGAGGAAGATTTTCTTGGCTTGTTTTTAGATTATAGGTGACTTTCTTGGCATTTTACACCATCAAAATTTTAGACTCTAAGGTATAATTTCCTAAATTATCATTTAGGAATAGTCTTTATGCCTTGCATTTTTGCACTTTATGTCCAGTTTCTACAGTTTTGGTATGAGAGCATGATTAGATTTTCACACAATGCTTTGAGCCCTTCCTCAATAAAGTCCTCACTCCCTCGATATATTCCCCTTGCCAATAATATTCTCTATTTCTAGCCATGCCTATTTTGCATGTTAACAAGAATTTATTAGATGGTAATTTGTTCCCTCACTTGTTTCACATAGAACACACCAACTTAGTCCATATGTGTTTCTTTTTTTAGGTTATGCTAGGTAAGAAATTTATTGTTAATAAGAGCCACACAAATATATGGAATTTAGATGGACATTTCAATCTCCATACATTTTTTCATCATTATTTTATTGAACATATTTACCCACGTTGTGAGAATTGTGACCTCAAAATGAGAACTCTAACTTTAAAAACCAATATTTTTTTGTTAAAAACACCAAAATCAACCTTTGTTTCAAAAAGTGGTGTTACTAGTAGCACCCTTTTTCCAGTGTTAAAATTACCACTTATTGAAATTTTGGCCTTAACAACCTCGTAATGTTGCTAGAGAAAACATTGAAATCAACCCTCGAATTGAAAAGTGGTGCAAAGAGCAACACCCTTTTTTGGGGGGTCAAAATTACAACTCCTTTGAAACCATGACCTTAAAAACCTATATTGTTGCAACCAAAACCTTATAATCAACCCCAAAATAAAAAATTGGTGCTTCTAGTAGCACCCCCTTTTCTAGGTCAAAATTACAACTTTTTTGAAACAGATGACCTCAACAATGGGTACACTTGCAACCAAATTTTTTAAATCAACAGTAGAATCAAAAAGAGGTGCTACATGTAGCAGCCCCCCATTTTTTTCAAGATTAATATTAGAACAATTTTGAAACCATGGACCTAAAAGACTAGCATAGCCACATAATTGTGGTTGATCAACGCCGAAAGGCTGATAAGATGAAAATAATATATTAAATTTTATTATTGATTAACAAATAAACGGTTGAGGTTCATTTATCTGGTGTTAATATTTTAATTTATGTTAATCACTTACGTGGAAATCAGTCAGCTATCAAAGTAATTTTTAAATATGATTAGGTAAATGTAAAAAAGTAAACACATAAACGGATGTCTTTATAATAGCTAGGAAGTTAATGATTGAAATCATAGCCATTTATTTTGTGTGTCTACTAAGAATATTCCAGCCATATTTAATCTTGTCCATAGAAAACTTATTAAGCACTAAACCCCTATTAAATCTACCCATTGTCAATAGGTATACGCCTTTCGGCGTAACTAGTGCATTTGGAAACAAAATAATAATAA